>OZ010717.1:19089793-19226134 GCA_963932345.1 Ophion ventricosus
TTTAATAAAAAATTGAAGTTTGAATTTTTTGGCAGAGTTGTCTGCAAAATAGTTCAATTTTTGGTACAATTTACACTACGTATAGCCTTGTAAAATTAGTTGTAATCGACAAAAAAACTTCGTTCAATCACTAGTCAATGCTATTTTGAAGAAGTGTACAAAATTTCAATAAGATCGGTGCATTCGTTTTTGAGAAATCGTGTCCACTGACTACCAAAATAGTGTTTTGAGAAAAATGCGTATACCTGCGTCGCTCCCGGCCGGTCTTTCCCAACGGGGGAATTCCCAAAGACTCTCTCTCCTAGAATTTTACTCCGATTTACGTAAAACTTCGGGAGACTATTCTAGACATATTGTACTATTAGATGAATTTGTTTTTTTTAATGGATTTTTCGAATTTTTCATACCCACGTAACCCTTTAACTGGACGGAAACATAACTCGCACAAATCGTCGCCAATGGATTTGAAAATTTAACTGTACATTAAAAAATAGATTCTCTACAGAAGTACAGAGGATTTTTCCGTTATATTGCATAGTTTTTTTCGTGATAAACTGATTACCTTTTCCTGAAATTGATAATATTTTTTTCTAAAATGCGCCATTTTTGCAAAAATCAATATATAAAAAAAAATCCTACATACATATTATAGCTGTTCTTATATACAATCGAAAATATGTTGGTTTTTTGTTCGAGGTAAAAAATGGCATGAGCTACGTTTCCGCCCGTAGACCCTTCCAAAAAAGGCGCCAACGAAGAAATGCTGTGCAGCCGTCACTTTGTTATCAATCACTACGAAAAAATAATTTTGTATAGTTCATTAGTAATATAAGAAAGATCTGCGCACGGAATTTTTATTAATTTTATTATTACGCTAAAAAAAATTTCCAACATATGCCTATGTTTTCTTGCTCTAAAGTGGCCTAACCCCTCAATCATAAAATCAAATGATTTTTCAATGTAAATATGCTGCACTGAAGAAGTGCCAAAATTTTTACAAAAGTATCGATTTCTTAACAAAGTTGAGTACTCTTACAGCTTTTAACAAAAACAATCATAAAAATGTGAATTGCAAAAAGATTTGTCAATGTCCCAGAAAAATCTTTCCTATTTCTCCAGTTTTTAATATCTACATTGAGAAAAACCTCGGTATTGGGCTCCAGATGCAATCGTACACTTCGTGCTCGTATTATTTCTATTAATAAAAATCTTGACATTTTTTGTGTTCTTTTATATTTATTTTAACGAACCATTTGGAAATGTTCAATACATTTCGATAATTATTTTCACAATCGATATCAAAGTACCCATATAGGTTTTCACTTATGTTGTACGATCGGCTTATCAAATTCTCATATTTAATTAATTATTTTATGATTGAATTTGTTATTTTTTTTTCTGTTATTTACAATATACCCCGAGTGAATGACAAAATTTACGATCGTGAGTCTGAGTTTTTTTTTCGTAATTCGCCACAAATTTTACCGACTATTGCATCAAGCCTTTACGCGGAAGCAGCGTTTACGTTATTAATCTCAACAAAGCAATTATTCATGGTGTAACGTAGACGGAGAACACGAAGGAAATATTGATAAAAGTCACGGACGTTTGGGAAAATTGGTCGATTAGAAGAACGAGAAAAGCGAGTGTGCGGGGGAGAAAACGTCAGAGATTCCGCAATTTCATTTTACGCGTAATTCCAGCCAATATCTGAACACCCGATTATGTTCACCTGCAGACGATGTCAGTCATATAATTTTTATGAATTTCATCCCCCTTCCATGAATCGGCCGTATTCCCGACTTTTCTTCGCGAAATTGGCACACTTTTTTTTCTCCGTGTAGATTGTTAATCTTGGTGCTACGTGCGACGAACAGAATTCTCTTACTAGCTGCGCAAAGATGTGACGAGTATATACATTCTTTCCCCCTTTCCTAAAATGAAGAGCCTTCGTGACGACGTTACGTCGGGTGAATTTACATTACGTTACGTGATTACGTCGTCGCACTAATCTAGAGTTTTTTTTGTTTGTTTACGCTAAACCCTTGATGAATAAAGTCAGCTTCATTTTTCTCAATTATATTTTCGTTACTCAACCTAAAACCCAACGGAAAAATGTGTAAATGGTTTTTTTTTCGTATAAAATAAATTACGAATCTTCAATCCATTTGCCGCAAATATTAATCTTTAGATTAGTGTCCAGCATTGGTCGACCGGCAGCCCTTAGAGCCATTTGATTTTTCAAACACACTTTTCTGCATCGTCATTAATATCGTATACTGTAACCGGTCACGTTGAATTGATATTTCAGAATATATTTTAAAAAAAGCAATCAGGTCACAAGAGTGTAGGGATAAAAAAAAATCTATAAATAAAAAAAGCACCCGCAGAGTATCTCCGACGAACAAACGAGAAGCTCATCGCTTCCAGTCAGTAAAGTTCGTCTGCGCTTCTCGTCTCTCTATCTCTCCCTTTCCCTTTATCGCCATCCTTTTTGTTCCCGTCAACTTGGTAAATTCTTTGCACCCTTCGAGCGTACGTGATCATCGCGTCGTGTGCGCGCGGTTTGTTTACGAGGCTACGAGCATCGAAGCGAATTTCATCGGGGAAAAGAGAGGGAGAGATTGAGAGAGAGAGAGAGAGAGAGAGATGCAGAAAAAATGGAGAGAGGCCAAGAGAAGCAAAGACGCTTCTCTGGATATATACAAACTTATATTCTCGCTCATATATCGAGTGAAGGGCCAACAATGCCATATAGATATACAAATGTATCTTACAGGCAGCGTTGTTTGTCATCATTCTAGTTATTGACCGCAGGAGTCTCAGGGTATCATAACTTCGGGGTGGAAAGACACGTTTCGGGGATGTTTTTATCAGCCGTTACGAGGTTTCCGTTGTTAAACGATTCCCAAAAAAAAGTACTAAACAGCGCGTGATGTTTGTTTTTTTTTTTGCCGAGCCTCACTTTCAGAAAATATTACCGTAAAAACAGACAGTAGTAAGACTCATGGGATGCTTTTTCCATTTGAGCCTCTTTTAAATCCTGAGAGTTCTTATTTGTTTTAGGTGTGTAAAGGCGTCGTTGCCTTCTTGTTTTTATTTCCAAGGTTCCTTCCTCCCGTGTAGAAGTTCGAGCCGGGAAAAAGTAGTGCCCCTTATCCGCCTTTCCTAGATAATAACAGGCCATGAGCAGGTCTTCCAATGTGAATCAGGTTCGCTGTATAACAGGTCTTAGGCCAGGCCCCGATCCGTCGTTTACTGTTTCGGGAACTGTTCAGGAACTGGCCGGAAACTGACGAGGAAAAGGATCGAAAAATCGCCGTGAAATGACGAGAAAGTTGATGGTGTACTGACAGGGCCCTGCATGAGACCGGTGGACGGATAGAGTAATGATCAGGTACTGGAAAAGGGCTTTTGCCGAGATACCCAAGTGAAATAAATAGTATCAGATCGTACTGATACTCATTATTTCACAAGTATCACAAAATCGTAAGTGAAAGTGCAAGCTGTAAACATAGCACTTCTGTACGTCATACAATAATGGATCGAAGTTTTGCCGCTGTATCATGGTACCTTCGTTACGCGAAGCACTTCACTTGATGCTACCTGGCGGATTGTTGGCGAAATACATTCAGGTAACGTCTTCCCGGCTAAAACATTGATATTTCCTGACAGGGCCGACTTCAATTTTAGAAACCACGAACCACCTTTTTTAATGTCGTAAATTATCATTGATGGAAACAAATGTTTATAATGGTGAATGGAATAACAATAGATGTATGAGTTTCATTCTAATCAATTAGAAATATCTTTGATGGGGTGAAAAGCAAAGAAGACTTACGCAGTTCTTAAAAGTCGGGCCCTTTTCGGAAAATGTCATGGTTCTGGCCGGGTACACATTACGTGAAAGTGTACTTCCTCGTAATGTATTCCGGCCAGAACATTCGAATTTCGAAACATAGAGTGTAAGCTGTAAAAAATGATTTTGTGAGCTTCCTGGTCTGTTCCTTGAAAGGGTCTGGTCAGGTGAATCGAACAAGGCAAGCCTGACCAAGGCCCGACACAAAGTAGGGAATGCCTGGTCACATTTTTGCATAGGTATATGCCCGTCTGAGCTCATGTGATCCCATCTCCTTTACATTTACTTCACACGTGTAATTTTAGTAATGTAGATCTTGAGAGACCCCCATAACGGTGCCCGTAGCCATTCTTTTCTAATTCACCACCGTAATCGAATTCCTACGAAGGCACAAGGAAAATGAAAAATCTTGTTACCGTTGCAGACGCGACTAAGCAAGTCGCACATCCATCGTATTGGTCCGAGTCAACGGTGCGTAACATGGCCGGTCGCCAGAGCCACATATCAGACCCGCGTCTGCTGCTGTTGGCCCAGATATGTGAAATATTGTCGTAACAGACATAAACATATGCAGTAGTTTTTGTAAATGGACGGATATAAATTTGTGGAACTAGATGATGCGACTTGATATAATTTTTTATCGATATTACAAGCATTGTAAAACAGGGCGTTGCTAAGTTTTGTGGATTGACCCATATACGCCCAAAACAATCCGCGAGTCCGACGTGCGAGCATAAACAATTAATTTTCTATACGATACTCTGGTTTTATCGAGCCAAAGGTTTAACCTTTGGCTAAACTCCCTCAAAGACCATTCGAAACACTATCCTTCATTTTTGCTCACTTTGTCTGCAAACCTAAATCTTCGAAGTCACTCCAAATCACTGCATCCAAAGAATAATCGTGGCCGGCTATTCTTGCAGGGAAAACGTCTTCAGGGCACCCTCTTTTCCACCTCAACTCCTACTCCATTGAAATGAATTTTCAGCTGGGCAAATTCAAACCGATTATTGTAGGCCCAAAGGAGCGCATATTCTCGTCAGCTTGTGGCAAGACAATATACACGCTTCGGTCTGACCCACATCGCACGTACTTGATAGATTTTACAAAAAAGCATGAACGAATGAAAGGTTCATCGGTAAAACGGGCAAATGTATCGACAATTTATTCAAATACCAATCGATAGAACGAACAAATATAGAACCCAGGTTTTGAGGGGGATAGGAGAGGGTGGATGTCATTGATGTCAGCATACTCATTCGATTGGGGGTCGAGAAGGGTTATGTGTCTTTACACCGAGGAGTAAACGAAGAGACAGAGAGAGAGAGAGAGAGAGAGAAGAGCAAGAGGGAGAGACACGCAACCTCCAAGTTAACGTTCCAGGAACATAAATATCGTCGTGGAAGCAGGACGTTCAACATCCAGAAGCCGTTGCTGCACATCTGGCGCTGTCGCCATGAATATAACCCGCTCTCGCTCATTCCTTCTCCTATACCTCTTTCTCTTCTCATCCTCCGTGATTTTGTTCTCTATCCTTTATCCTCCACTGTCCATTCTTCTCTCCCTCTGCCCCCCCATTGCTCTCGCTCTCTCTCTCTCTCTCTCTCTCTCTCTCTCTCTCTCTCTCTCTCTCTCTCTCTCTCTCTCTCTCTCTCTCTCTCCCTCTCTCTCTCTCTTTCTCTCTCTCTTTCTCTCTCTCTCTCTCTCTCTCTCTCTCTCTCTCTCTCTCTCTCTCTATCTCTTCTTCCCATCTTTTCTCTCTGCCATCTCTCATTCCTCGTCCACTTGTCCTCTCTCATCCGACTACAAGAGACCTGAGAAAGTTTCATCCTATTTTGCACCAAGGGGGTAGTTCGGTTACGTGGAGAACGATGGTGCAGCAACCGTGAGTGGCGGCAAGAGGGTTGGAGTGGAAAGAGGAGGGGGTGGCGAAGCTGCTGTCGTGTCGCATGGTCTATCCAGTCACTACCCTCGGACAAGGGGTTGCACGAGCGTCGCCAGGGTACAAAGCCATCCGCAAAAGCTAGAGAGGGATGACTACTAGAGAGAGAGAGAGAGAGAGAAAGAGAGAGAGAGAGAGAAAGGGACAAGAGCGAAAGAGGGAGAGTGAACCGAGTTTTCGGTGTTCTCGTGCGATTCTGCACGAAAGTTGAGCACGGACTAACTACTAACCGACTAGAGTGGAGAACTCCTCCATAGCTATCTCACTTACCGTAGTAACAACCCAACGATCCCCGAATCATATATTCATTGATAAGTTATCCCATGTTTTACATAACCCCAGTATCATTGGATTATGATGCGACGCTTATATAATTTTCCGTCGGGCACAAAATGGCAACAACACTTCTTGGACCGTTAATGGCAATCAAACTTTATTATACAAGAAAAAAATATATATTTTTTTCTTTTGGTTTCAAAGTATACTACGAAGCGTAAACACGAAAATGCTTTGTCGTTCAGCTTTATTGCTTCACTGTAAACGAGACATGTAGTTTTCAGTGCTGTGTATTCGACGGTCTGTCCATCGTTTTGATCTTTCTGTAAATTTATTAAGTCAAGATCGGTATCGTTATTCCATCGCCGAACACAATACCGCGCAAATTTATATCTAAAAAATCAGCAAGTAGCTATTTCCTTTACCCCCGTCGTATATTCAGCTTTATCAGAGGCAGACTTTTCAACCTGTCAAGTAAGGATATTTTTGATAATTTACACAAGTCGTTGGAACGGTAATTAATTAATGTACTTAGCCCACAAAGTATACGGGGTAGAGGGGTCTCCTTTGAAAAAAAAATTCCGGTCTCGCATGCACCCTTCATTTTTCTTTGGTACCCGATAACAATATTTATCGAGTCCATTTGCTGGATTAATTTATTGCCGCGATAAAATTTGAGTGCGTTCGTGTTGGAACGTTAATGGATCATTGTATTCTAGACCCTCGCTGTAAATACTCTTCATGGCCTACATAATACATACATGTATGTATATAGCAATATGCTCATTCATCCGTCCATCCATCTGGGGATACCTCGGACCGTAGGGTCGCCCTATACGAGTCACACGAACCAGCGCCACCTTTCCAGCTGTTTAGGTGCACGGGCGATCGCGCACGCAGGGTCGTAGATCTGGATCGTTGTCACGTGACTTGACTGTTCATTGCTCTCTTTCTCTTATACTGTCTTGCTCTTCCGGTTCTTTTTCTTTCGCTCTCTCCCTCTCTCTCTCTCTCTCTCTCTCTCTCCCTCTTTCCTCGTATTTTTCTCTCTTTTTCACCTTCTTTCCCTCTGGTCCCTCATCTTTATCTCAGTATCTCCAGGGGGTGAAGAAACTACCACCTATAATGTGAACTTATCGTACGTGTTTACCACGATACTATAGGACCGTCTGCAATTATTGAGGAATATTGCAGAAACGTGGTAAAATTCTTGCACGAGAATGCCTATGAAGCGAGCTTCGTAGAAAATGGATAAAAATCGTTCTCCAAAGGTGCGTTACATTTTATACAGGCGAATTTTTTAAATGAATTCTCAGAAAATTTGGCAAACCCACAGTTGGCATCTGGATTTTGTCAAGACCTTTGCTGCTACAGCAGGGAATTTTAGTATAATTTCGCACCGTCTACTATAACCAAGTAATTTTTTTTTATTAACAATAAGAGTTTCATGCACACCCCAAGTATATAGTAAAAAAATCAATATTATCGTTAATAAATTTTGACGTTCAATTAGAATTATTATGAAAATAAATGTTCTCTACGTTTTGGATTATAGTTGATTTTATGAGATTATCTTCAAAAATAATATTAATAACTGGTTATAAAATTGAAATTTAAACACAACCGTTCGCATTATATATCCGTAAGCATTTTTCCCTTCGACCTTACAATTTATTCTCCAGCCATGTAAAAAAAAACATTCCTTAGAAATTCTGGAAAAAAGAGAAAAATAATAAATAGCGAAGCCGCATTTTTCTAAATTCAATTTTCCTCTCTGAATACGTGAATGTAAGCCCCCACAGCGTCTTTATTATTTTCACTTCAATTTCTGAGTCTTCGAGATCTCTCTCGACGTTTCTCTCGAAACAAAACGTTTACAGGCCGGGGTCTCATTTCACCGAGTAAATTTGCTTCAACAATCCTCTCGTTTCTCTTCTTTCCGTTGAACGAGAAAAACTTTTGTTCAACAGTGTGGCTAGATAGATCAATTTATCTGAAGAAAAAGTATAAAGTACGAAGAGACCCAACAAGATATATAATATACAAATATATATTTATATATATATATATATATATATATATTTATATATAGACACAGATGCTTTTTATGTACGAACAAGTATGTAGATACAGGAACAACGCGAAAGATTGAAAACGACAACTTACCATCCCTTTGCCCTCGTAAAATGTACCATGCCGCATTGTGAAATTTCATTTATTAATTTCCTCCTGAAGCCTCGAACGCGTTTCCTAACTTTTCCTACTTCTTCGAGAAACTACCCCTCGCTATCTTCTCTCTCTATATACATTCTCTTTCTCTCCTATATATCTCCTCTGTTTCTTCACCAACGCCTGAATTTGATCCACCGTCCTCTCATTTCATCTCTTATATATTTCTTTAGTTACTCAAGCTTGAATCAGCTCTCTCCCTCTCTCTCTCTCTTCCTCTCTCCCTCTCTCTCTCTCTCTCTCTCTCTCTCTCTCGCTCTCTCCTCTTGAATTCAGAATATATACGCATAGTTATCGCTTCGGGGTTGTAGAATTGTGGGCTGAGCAACCAAGCAGTATAAGCCAGAAGCTTCTCTTCGTCCGCGAGTCTAACTCCTCCCCCCCCCCCCCCCCGGCTTTCTGCCCACCGTTCATCCCTCCTGGCATCCGAAGGGTGACGGACCCGGCGAAACCAACCGCAAACTAATTACGACCCGAGGCGCCCGTCGAGAGTGCACCGCCGCGAGGGAGTCAGCGGGAGACCGAGGAGATAGAACAAGGAAGATAGAAAGAAGGAGTGTTACAGAGAAAAAAAGGTGGAGGGTGCGAGTCCGAGATTCAAAAGTGCGAGGGGGAGTAATGTGAAGCCACAGATTGCTGAAAAATGAGAACCAAAGGGAGAAGAAGTACGAAGAGAAATTGATAAGTGGTTGCACGCAAATTGAAAAAAAAAAGAGAATGAAGATAAGAGGTAGTGGGATGAAACTGAATAATGAGAAACAAAAGAGGGGGCTAACATTAAAGAAGAAATTGACGAGTGAGGAGGGCAAATCGATGGTCAATTGAGGAAAGACGAAAATGTTAAAAGTATGAAGTGATAGTTGGGAAAGGAGACTACGGAGCGGATCAATGATGATAAAAAGAAAAATATACGAGTAAATAGGATCAAAAAGAGGGAAGGGGCTGTAGGATGAACACAGAGAGTAAGGGAATGCAGTAAAAGATATAGTTAGTTGATTTGGACAGTGAGTGCTTGAAAAACCAGGAGGTATGAAACAAGAGTGAAACGAAGTACGACGTCAAAGTGCGCGAGCATAGAAAAAGTGATACATTCGCTGGCAAAGATTCTCGAATCATCGGGAAACAGGCGCCTCTTTTTTTCCAATATATATATATATACATATATAATCAGGGAGAATCTGTCCAATGTACGGAATATATAGGTACACGTTTATCGGCATACCTTTATATTATATATGTATAGCGCATGGGTGTATAGATCGATTTCCGAACCATACAAAAATAGAGACACGTATAGCTACGTCGTTTCTTTCTTTTTTCATAGCGTATAAATAATATGCTTTCGTTAAAAGGAAAAAAGGACACAGTGGGGGAGATTCATTCGATAAGAATTACAATTAAGTTAGAGCCAAATTAAATAAGGCACGTGTTGCTGTTATCAGATTAAACCTCATACATTTATACTTGCGTTTGTCAATTTTTAGTCACGGAACATATATTCGTTTTGAAAGAGAGACATTTTATTCTTAAGGGGGCACTCGCTATAGAGGCTTCAAAAAATGCATTTTTTTAATTACCTGAATTTATAGTTTGAAATCTGTAGAATACGATGCAGTTAGTGATTTTTGTCAATTCTCAAAAATGAGGTCCCGAGAGCCTTTGAGCGTGACTCATCTCTGCTCGGTTTGGAGCCCTGCGCGCAGGTATAGGCACTACGTAGAGAGGTGGATGAGTCGTCTATTCAATAATAGCTGTTAGATGGGCAAAATGAGTATTACGAGGAAGCTGAAGGACCATTATATGGCGCTGGAATAGCTGACGAGTCGGTAAGTTACAGAATCATATGTTTTTCCCATGCCGAAACTTTAAACGCGATTATCTCGAAACTTTTTTTTCAATGAGTTGATAATCGGTGTACACGATTACTCAAAACCTATTTGACCGATCAAGCTCATTTTTCGTACACGTTTTTATGATACTTATGCTCAATTGATGAACCAAAGATCGATAAAAAATTATCAAAATAAACATGTTTTTGGCTGGGTCAAAGTTTGATTTTTTTTCCAAAAAAATCACCTTTTTCATCTTCCCTTTAGCCAATTATCATTATTTTTCCAATATTATTAGTTCATCAAGTGACCACATGTATATACTAAATCAATTTTTTCTTGATCCGGACTCCCTATCAGACAACTTCACGGAGACCGGATATATCTTCGCCATTTTTCACTTTTTTAGGCAACAAAAATCGCTTTGAAAACTAGAATTATGTAATAAAAAGTACCTATGAGCCTGAAAAGATATATACATTACTTATCCTCAAACAAAAATCATGAAAATCCGCCCCTTAAATTCGTCGGCATTTTGAGCACAAATGATAATTGTTATTTTGTTGCAAAGTTGAAAGCATACTGTTTCGTTGTGCAAATGTGGTTGTGTATAAAGTGACTTTTAGTTCCTACCCAATCAAATACGCCCTTACACGAATGGACCATCATAGGTATGTATGTTTAGTATGAGTACTTTGCATGTATTTGAGCGTCAAGACATGCCGTGCCACGTTTTTGCATCCCCTATAGCTGTCGCGATATCCTTCTCACGTTGTTTACCCCCAATCCAAGACTGAATGGTACTCTCTCTCTCTCTCTCTCTCTCTCTCTCTCTCTCTCTCTCTCTCTCTCTCTCTTCTCTCTCCCTCTCACACACTCTCTTCTCCTCCTGATCTCTTTCTCTCTTCCTCTTAAACTCTTGCCTCTATTGACCGTCTTCAAGTGGTTACGTGGAAGTTACGAAACAGTGCTGCAAATGCTTCAACCTGCAAGAAGCACGAAAAGAAATAACCATCACTTTCATCCCATCGTGTTCGAGTGGCCGACATTTAAGACGTTTTAAATGTCGTCTTGTCAACGACCACCATTATGCAGAAAAAGCCCAGTTATTCAATGAATATTATTTTCAGCATAATTTACATTCTCTTCCATTTCATTACGTGTACAAACTTCAATCCGGGAAAGACTGCTCTGCGATACTTACTGAAGAAAGACATGATAGAAGCTAATCTATTTTGCACTAATCTTCGGCTGAAAATAAAACTTGGACAAATTTATTTGCAATGAATAAAGAATTTCCTGTATTCGGGGAAAGCTTTTTAACCCTTCGTAAATATATAATAGTTCCCGGCCTCGAATGGTATTCACCATCTCACCTGGAGTTTGAAGTATCCTCATACCATAAAATTTACCCTCTTCACATGTCGGAATAAATACCTTTTTGGAACGCGCACTATACTATTCTTTTTTTTTTCAAAAGTAGTTTATGTAAGGAATATCACGTCAAAATTTTAGGTAAAAATGTTGAAAATTCACGGAACTATGATCTTTTTTAGCGAAAAAGTGTATTTTTTGCGTTTTCACCTCTTTATGCATTTTTAAAAATATGTTGTCGTTTTATTTCTTATAAATAAATTTTTCGTACATCATCCAGAAAGTTCAAAGCATGTTACGTAATTTTTTGAACCACTTCGGACGAATAGTTTGGTCACAATACTTTTTGAAAACTGACTGGGTAGAATCGACCCAAGTGTGACCACCGCGATTGAATTTGAAAGTGTGACCACGAAGGGTTAATCCTGTTGACGAATCAGGAAAAATTATTTTTTTGGAATCATACCCTAGATGATTTAATGTTCGACGTCTTCGGTCAAGTTTTATTTTGTGCTTTAATTTCATACATTTCGTTAGTTAGGGTCATTGTGATTTTGTAGTGCTGTAATGGTATATTTGAAATATTGGCTAATTTGTAGTGATTCGTCAATGAATAATGGAGAACCATTTATTCGCGTTATGTGCTGATCAATATTCGGCCGGTGACAGATAACTATATTTCGCACGTAGAGGATGTCCAGCGAAGGTGCTGAAAAAATGTGAGTGTTCGCAATTAAATTCCCGTAATGAAACCCTACACTTCCTGAGTGTTCCTCCCTCTCTCTCTCTCTCGCTCCCTCTCCCTCTCTCTCTCTGTCTCTCTCCCTCTCTTTCTCTTTGTCATTGTATTGCGTGTGGTCCGAACGCTTAATTAAACAATTCGAGTTCCAGCCGGAAATTGCAAGGGAAAGGGAGAAATAGAGATAGAGATATATATAGCGAGAAAGAGAGAGAGAGAGGGGGAGAGAGCGGGCACATGCGATCTACAATCGTACCGAAATATGGGATGACTAATGGTGCTCCAACTGGCATATCAGTACCATACCGGGTATCATAACACCGAAGAACATAACTCATAAAATTTAACATTTTCAAATGTCCGAGTTGCGCCTTTTTATTTTTAGTAGTCTACTAAATATGAATAGAACGCGTAGGCGAGTCGTCCGAACGGATATACAAAAAAAAAAAACAAGTGCACAATCATTGGCCAAGTTCCAGCGAGCTTTCTCTTCGATATCAAATCGGCACGGCCCGTGGCGATAAAACAAACGTCGTTAATTTCATTTTCTCGAATGGCCAATCGCCGGCTCGATTTCTCGGACAGTGACTGCTGCGTCAGAGGTCAAACGGGAAGAATTGAAATCCCCGAAAGCGTTATAATGAACGCCGAGGAAAAAACAAAAAGAAAAGAAAGAGGGAGAGAGTTGGGGGTGGACCAACGGGACGTAGCAGAAAAAGAAGCAGCCGCGAAGGGTGGAAAAAATTTCGACAGACGTTCTCGGCCGAGGATTCTCGCCATGACGGTTAATTTATTTTCTAGCTTCGAGAGAAAAGCTAGCATAAGCAAAAAGGAAGAGAGCGAACAAGTCGGCAGAGAAGAGGGACTAGTGGAAAAAAAACATTGTAGCTTTTGTGGTATATACGTATACGAATAAGCCAAGAGATACGTGAACGTGGCACAAAGAAGGGAGGAAAAAAAATTAAGGCATGTATACGCGTGTATGTCGCGAGAGGCCCGAGAAACGAGTGGCACGAAACAGACGTTATTGTATACGTATATACTACAAAGATGAGAATACAAGGATTCGTACGAGGAGAAGAGAAAAATGAGTTTTCGTAGAGTGTCAGGACTTTTGTGCTCTCAACCAGTTACAGAATCGTAGCAAAAGTTTTCTCTCTCTCTCTCTCTCTCTCTCTCTCTCTCTTCGTCTTCTTCTTATTCTTTTGTTCCTGTGTGTAGTAGCCGGGTGAAATATGGAGTAGACGAGAAATGTGACGAGCCAACGAGCATTATCTCACTCTATCTTTCTTCACTCCTTTCATGTCCCTCTCTCTCTCTCTCTCTCTCTCTCTCTCTCTCTCTCTCTCTCTCTCTCTCTCTCTCTCTCTCTCTCTTCTGTCTCCATCTCTTTCTGGCTTGACCATTTTCGGCAGAATTCTCGCCATATACACTTATTGATAAGCATTATTATCCAAAAACTTGCTTCAGCCGTGTCAGACGTATACAGTGTGATGATCCTTCAAAAAGGACTTTCTACTTTTCGTCCTTTCGTATTGACGAAAAGGTTTTTTTTCCGAGCAGCAATTGATATTGAACTTCAGAACGGATCGTTTTATTGTAACTTTTTTGTGCTGTTCATTGACAAGAAGAAAAAAGATGATTTACTTTCATCAATCATTAGTCTGATTATCCACGAGATATCTTGGGTTTCGATTTAATAACATAATCATTTTTAGATCCACAATATTACGGTTACGAAAGAAAATTAATCGTGCTGCTTCTTCCATGCAAATGAGTTTAAAAATATTTTGCTCATAGAATTTCCTCCCCTGCTCCTTTCTTATTTTTTTCTCACACGATATTTCCTCCATGAGTAAGTGAGCGAAGTATTGTAAAACGAGGGGGGAGTAAAATGCAGTTTTCTAATTGAAAAAAAAAAAACAAATGAATCGAATACAGTTTAGAGCCACGATTTTTCAAGTATTTATAAAAAGAAAAAGATCACTTTCGTTGAAGTTTGTCCTCACAGAGTGATAATTAGAAGCGACAAGGGAACTCGGAATTTATAAAGAATTTTTGAGTGTACTTCCGAAAAGTGGAAACCGAAATTCGATCTGAAATTTGGCATACACCTTTATTTTACTGTTATAAGACTTCCCTGAAAAGGATTTTTGGCGGGGCGCCATAGTTTTCGAGATATCGATTTTTGAAAGTTATTTTTTTACCGCGCTCCTACTATATCTATAGCTGATGGGTTCAGCTCTGGCTATACCTATACATGTTATCGCTCTCTCCACTTTGTGTGGATCTTCGTCAAGTTTGAGCGGTAGAAGTCTTCCACGCACCCCACCATTCCACACGCACATCCGAGGTGATCCGCGCCCATACTAGTGTTTCACGCACCGCACCATTCCTCACGCGCATCCGAGGTTATCTGCGCCTACATTAGTATTTCACGCACCTCAGTATTCCACACGCACATCCGCGGTGTCCTGCGCCCACACCAGTGTTCCACACACCTCACCATTCGCATAAACGGAGAGCGCGATAACATATATAGGTATAGCTAGAAGTGAGCTTATTAGCTATAGATATAGTAGGGGCCCATTTCGAATGAAGATAGATATACTCAGCGAGCTGAAGTAACAACTTTAAAAATTTCGATTTCGCGGAAAATATTGGAAATTGCCAAAAATCCTTTCAAAGCAAGCCTTATAACATTAAAATAATGGTATATACTAAATTTTAGATCGCGATTCCGTTTCCGCTTTTCGGAAGTTTATCCGATTTTTTTTCCCGAAAACATGTACAATTCATTCTAATCTCATGAATCAAAACAAGGGCGCCCACACTATTGATCCTATCCTATGCAAGGGTATTCTACCGAGCAACTTATTGTGTTATAAAAAGAGAACTCTTTATCATGCAAGTCGTAATTATTGATAATAAACCAATGCGATAGTGAACTAATATCAAGGCAGAAAAGCGTCCACAGTGCTGCCTCCTTCTTCGAAACTCAAAAATAGTAAATCGCCCGTATTAGATGTGCATGACGTCAACGGAGCAGCTCCGTAAAAGTCGTTGAACTCGGAAATCGACTCGTGAGGAAAAAAGTAAAATTACTGTAGGAAATCGTGGTATACTTTCTATATATTGTTATTTCCCTACAATACAATGACGGCTCTTCGTAAATTAAACTCGTGCCATTTTTCTCAACTTTAGTGCAAGTTCTTTTCATTTGATCTCTCGAAAATGAATCATACATACGTCACCAGATTTATCTCTGATGTGTGTGGGTGGCCAATTTCGAGAGTCACAAGTGGCCAAATAATATAATAATCAACAGACCGTTATGATTTGACAAACTTTCGTCTCTGCGGGTCGTTTCCTTATACCTCGAAGGATAACGAGTAACACGCACGTGCCAAACGTAGTTACATGGCAAATTTACGATACTAATAAATATAAATACACGGGAGGGTCGATTCGGCCTTCATCTGTTGTTCCACTTATTTCTATACATTGCAGATACGCGATAAATAAATGAATATATATTCTTGTAAACATGTACACGTCCATATAGATATAGACACACACAGCATATATATAGATTCATAGTTTAGTCACTTTCCTTTGTGCTAACCAAGTCCTGGCATCGATCACATCGTTTTGTCCACTCGATCAAGTAAATACGCATATTTGTAATAATTTAATAATTTCCATAGTGCACGATATTCCGTAGCCACGCGTATTATATCCGATTGCCTCCCTACTTTTTGCTAATTTAAATTTGAAAAAATCTTCAATTTTGTCAAAAGAATGTTTAAATAGAATTTAATGGAGAAAATAATTCTTTTATAAATTCGAAAGAATAATAATATTGATGCTGTATGTATTGAGAGATGCAAAGTATCGTTCACGACTATTTGCCGACACCGCGGATCAATTTTATATTTTTTTAACTGTATCCTAAGATTTAACGATTCTAAGCTGCGATTTTTTTAAATTGCATCGCCAATAAAATATTCTAACCCCTCCCATTCCTCATTTATGAAAAGTTGATACGGTAATTTAAGGTATTCCTTTCATGAATACGAATATTTAACAATTAACTGATTTTCGTCTACAATTGAGTAAAAATGCATGCCAGTTTACTGGTAAAATTTCAAGCCAAGTTACCGAACTTTTAACAAAAAATTACGACTTTAAAAATTGTCTAATTTTTACAGTACTTTATGGAGATGACATGCTGAGCGCATTCCTATCTGATAATTTATATACTAAATAACTCTAGACGTCTGAATTAAACTGCTCTAAGCATGTAAAAATTCTAAAGATTCCATAATCCGAATAAAAGTAGAGGGTCACCGAATGCTTAAAGAAAATATTGATGATAAAACTTTAAAAATTGTGACTAGCAGAAGAATTTTCGTAACCGCGACTTTCTCAGAAAACATGTAGAAATGTCTAAATCTACTAAATTTATGCAAAATTTTTCATTCCAGTTCATCGTTGGGGATAATAATTGATTGTAACTTATTTTTATTAAGCGTCACTGTAATCTTCAAATGATTCAGAAGGGCCCTGGCTTATGCGCTCACAAAACGAGACCATCCGCCAAAGGAATACGTTAATTCGGGTAAACACAAATTATACAAATGGGAGCAACAAAATAAGCAAATCGAAATCGTTTGTGATACATTGCAACAAATACATCCTGTGACCATTTGATTTTGTTCACAAATGCAAAATGTTTTACTTTGTACAATAATTGAAAAATCAGGTGTTGCACTATATTTGTTGAAAATATTAAGAAACAACGAATATACATTTAATAGACGAAGATTTTACCAATTAATATGGCGCCGCGTATTGTCAGATTAAAAAATTCCAATAACATCGAGGCTTTTCGATAATGGAAAAACGAGAAACGTGAACAAAAAAAACTTAGAAAGAACAGCGACGAGGACTTTCGAGAGTACCCGATCGAGAGGTGAGGAGTAAGTGGGAGAGAAAACTCACGACCGTTATGAATAATTGGCCAGTGTTGGAATACGCTGGTGGGAATATACGCGTTGTGAGTCGGCCGGGGTTGCGTCAGAATACTGCTGGCCCAATTTCTCGAAAAAGATCGATGAGGAATGGGAGAGTTGATATATATATATATATATATATATATATATATATATATAAACCAGAGGGAGAGAGATTAGTATTTATGCTTTCGAAACATCCTATAGGCAAATTAGCAATTATATAAGTGAAAACGTACAGAAACGAAAAGTCGATTAACTGAAAATAATATAAAAGTTAGTGATATGAATATAACTAAAAGTAATAATGGAGATCCAACTGAAATAAAAAGCAAAATAACGAATGCAGCAGTACAAGGACCTAGTTTTGGAAATCGATGTGATATAGTAGAAGTTTGTAAATGTATAATAGGCTTTAAAGGGTTACACCACCTTGGCGCTAGGAAAAATATGTATGGAAATAAAAAAAGATTTTGACGCGACTATTAAATACCGTGGATTGGGGTTACTTTGATTCGTAGGGTTACTTTGATAAAAACTTTGTTTGATTTTTTAATTCAAATTACAAAGTTCTTGCAAGCGACCCAAAGCTTTTTTTTACGTTTGGCAAGCCTGAATATCTCTTTATGTCATCACTCAGATGCAGCACGAACGAATGTGTTTAAGTGGCGGTGAAAATATAAAAAACTTAAGTAATGTATTTAAACTATTCTTTATGCTCGAATAAGTTCAAAAATAACAAGTTGAGTGTTACAATTACATGTTTTTGGTAAAAATCACCTTGTCAGATGTTTATTAAACTACACCATTATGCTTTGTTGTGTGGCATATCCTCAAAAACATATTTTATGAGCGGCAGTCGTTTCGTTGGGGTATCTTTGATCGCTTCGACGGGGTAACATTGATCATTGATCAATTTCACCCCACGTATCATCTTTATTGCATGTCTTGGAGTATTCTCAGTATTCTCAGTCGTGGCAAAAAATCGTACAAATACGTTTGCCAAATAATGGAGTTAGACCCGTCATTAGTGGAAGGTTTCAAATCAGCTGGAAGTAAAACAAGATTCAAGAGAATTAAAGGAGATATATCTAAAATCGATAACATTGATATAATATCATTCTTGCCGAAACGTATCGATAAAAATAATTATGCTGAATTCCCATTTGATATTAATGTTGAAGAATTGTAGGTTAAAAAATGTTCTTAACGAACAATTTGATATCTTTTTGTGATTTAGATTACCTAGGTAGACAAAAGTATGTTACCTACCTTACAACTTGTTTTTTCTAGTTTTTTAATGTTTCGAAGTTTATGCATGTGTTACCGCATAAATAATTATAAAATACCAGTTGTTTATAAATAAAGTTGATTTTTTAAAGTAAAGGTGTAATATTTGTTCGACTAAAGTAACCCCACAACGATAAAAATCGTTGTAATTTTCGATCCCATTGACCGTATTTTTTCTTCTTTAGAAAAAATGCTCCTTCTTCTTTTATTTTATTTATTTTACTTTATTTACTTTATTTTACTTCCGATTCTCATCAAGAAAAAGGCCGATTCATAACTTTGATCACGACTAATCATTTTTTTCTAATTTATTTTGAAATATTTTAATTTGTAATTTGGAAGATAAAAAGACTAATAAAAGTTGATGTTCCCATTTTAAAGAATTTTTTTTTACGATATTATTTGAAGACATATATTGATTTTCATTTCAAAGTTGATCAAAATAACCCCAATCCATGATATCTAAAATAATATTTATTTTTCACAAATACTCTCTAAATTTTATTTTTTACAAATATCTCTCGTCTAGATTCACATTCTGTTTCAGCATCGTAAAATATGCATTTGTATATATGGAATTAATGTGTTTTTCTTTGGTAAATATTGTTCCGTGACGTGTTCTTACCATTAATCAGTGGTGAATCCCATGAAGCTTCAAACTCGAGCTCTATTAGATAAGCGCAAGATCGTGAGTGTTGAGTGTCGTCCCACCTCACGGATCACCGAGCGTCACGATATATGGTAGTGAGCGTTTTCCTTATCATCAGTTCGACGAAATGACTGTAGGCAATCGTTATCTAAATCCTCCCCTTCTTTGTTCTGACAGGTTGAACACGAGAGGCGGGGCGCAATAACAAACAAGAGTAAAGTAGAGATAATAAGAAAAAAGAAAAAAAGTAAAAACGAATGAGTGGTGGTCGTGATAAAATACGAATATTCTGGTTAAAATAAAAATAAAGGGTCGCGTTAAGTTAAATCTAGAATTTCATGACTAGCGGTAGATAAATAGGATATATAGGTTTTCGCAAACGATATTTTATCTTCTCTTCAACCGGTCCGTGCTTGGGAATTTATAAACGGTAATAATGCGCAAATAAATTTTGTAGCTTAAGATTAATGTTTTGTCATTTATCATAAATTCCCATTTCTGTTGTTTTTCATACAGTAATTACTTAATTTATCAATTATATCGCAAGTATAAATAAAAAGAATGTCTTACTAGCCAGAACACGAGTTTCCAACCGTAAAAATATTCTCTATAATGTAATTTTGAGCTGTGGAAATTTCATGATTCAGTCTACCGTTTCTTCCATCATCCTTCGTACCATTTTATATGTGCATACAGACATATAATCGCCGTGCGCTATGTGCTTGTCCAATTTTCCTATGGCGTATATGTGTACTAAAGCTCTAGGTTGATTATACCCCCGGGGATTCGTAATAAACTTAACTCTCAGCAATAAACCGCGCCACTGTGCATCGGCTCTCTTTGTGCCTCGTAGGCAACACAAGAGAAATTTTCGCTGTATAGACACGCACGTTATTCACATCGATCTGTCCCTTTACCGTCGTATCCAATGGGAATAAATAATTTGACGAATCCTAGCTTTGACGTATTGCGTTGCCTCGTACTCATCGAATTAATCATTCCGTATCTCTTCATTTGAAAGAAAATTGATAAAAAAGTCGATTTTCTTTAAAAAACGATCGTCAATATTGGTTGTTTATAATCAACTTTCGTCATAATGTTTTTCTGTTTGTCATACATGATGTCAAAACGTCATGATGTTTTTTCTACATGAGAAGGACTTGTCACATTCAGTATGAAAATTCTGCGAAAAGAAATTTATAAAACATTGGTGTTTTCATCAATATCAAGTAAAATATTTTTCCACCACGATAAACGTTCATTCTGATTATGCGCAAAATTTCGATGTACTATGAGTCTCTAAAATTTATGAAAATTTCGTTTTTTTTATTTCGTCAGGTTTAAGGGGGCACATCCTATTAGACGGCGGAAAAAATATATGAACTTAGGGATTTACTATCTCAAAAACTATTTGTCCGATTTTATCCAAGTTTGTTTTATTCGAAAGTATAAATATTGAGGTACATTGACTATTTTTTTTTGTAAATATATACTACCGGCGAAAAGTAACCGCACAAAAATTCAAAAAAGTGCCGGAACGATTTTTTATGCCATTTCGCCAATAGTTGACATAAATGAATTTAATAAACGGCATTTTTAAGGGGAGGAATTCACCTTCATTCCGTTTTTTTTGAAAATTTTTTACTATTTTTTTACGACTAGCACCCGTTTTCGAAATCGACCATTTTCGCGTTTTTTTGTTCCTTTTCTGGTGGACCCCGTTTACAGACAACATTTTTTTAATGCATTTCTTTGACCAGAATCATAAAGGGGGAAGCTCAAGCTTCAATTTTATTTTTTTTTAACTTCGTACGATTTTTTTTTTCTGAAGATATTTTGATTTTTTTGAAAAAAAAAAGAGACAATTTGAACAATAACGTGTAACGCGAAAACGACAAAGATTCAAGGAAAATCTCAAGATAGTAAAAAGTTGAATCGGTTTTCGTTGAATTCGCGAGAATTTTTGCAGATTTTTTTTTCGAAATTTTTTTTTTCACCTATTTTCGGTAAAAAATAAGATGACTTAATTACCGTAACTCAAGAACTAAGGGGTTTGTGGTAAAATTTCAAGAGAGGAAAAAAATTATTCTTTTATTTTCAACGCAATAGAATTTTTTGAGATGTTTTTTTCGACATTTTTTCACGCGTTCGATTTTTCTGGCGTGATAAAAAAATAATAATTAAATAAAAAATACCTACGATGCGATACATTACATTTTAAAAATCTTTTCGAAATTTTTTTTTTCAGATCAACTGACTGCATTCAATCATAGGGAACATCAGCGAGGGACATGTTTTACGCCAGCCACAATAACAGCGCTCCCAATCAATATATATTTATAAAAAGTTTTGTCAATATACATCAATATTTATACTTTCGAATAAAACAAACTTGAATGATATCGGGCCAATAGTTTTTGGGATAATAATGTGCGCCCTCTTAATTTACTGTCAATCTCTCCAGTTATTTTTTTAAATTTTTTAAATTTATTTACAAAACTGTCAACCATTTTTTACGATCTAGAAAAAATCGGGCTTTCCTATAAAACGCAAATCTTGTTCCTTATCGCAAAAAAGCACGCTACACATTATACGTCTTTAAACACGCGTAATTACTCCCGTAATTATTCAGATGGTAGAATCGCGTCTGTACGGTAGGTGTGGTGGTTTGTTTTTTTGTCACTGCAATAAATATGATTATTAACGTATCAGTGACATGCGAACGAGCATTGAACACAGACGCGAACGAGCCAAAAGTTATACTGTACATTTACCGTGACTCTTATCTCAGCGCGTTTGTCTAGTGTGCAAATGTGCCATCGAGCTACTCCAAAATATACGTATAACATATATAACAATCCACACATACACGCATCGAATACTACAACCAAAGGGATGTAACTCAAGCCATTGAACAAGTCAAATGTTACGACCTTCATTTCCTTAGAACTCCTTAAATGTACAGCGTGTCCCAAAATAAAATGCCAAAGTTTGATATGCACGTAGGGAAACAGTACGGATTTTTTTAAAAACCCTTTAATCTCGCCCAGTTCAAATCCGTTTTTAGGCATCAGTCTCCATCTATTGCACACATTTTCAAGAATTTTTTTTCCATAATAAAATGTATCGCCATATTTTTATCTTTTTATAAATAAAAATAGAAGTTTCGAAGTACAAGAAAAAATTAATATTTTTTGTTTATCCTTAGTGATCTGGCTCCTTGAAGTTACCCCTGCTTTCACCTTGTCGACACGAAAACTTAACTTTGGAGCATCGGAAAACAAAAAGTCAAGTATTTTATTATAAAGTGGAGTTGTAGTTATGATCTACTACTAACTACTAACTACTAAAAACTTTCAACCTCCCATAAAAAGAAAACAAAATGGTGCAGTTTTGAATTTTTCGACTGTTTTTTACAATTTAAATTGTTTAAAAATAGGATTAAATATTAATGAATATTTATACCGTTAGTAGGGGTCGAAGAGATAGCATAGAATAAGCCCTGTAAACTTGAGCCTAATCAAGGTCAAAAAATGTTGTTTTGAGAAATACGCGTTTAAAATTTCTCTTGTAAAAATGTACATAAAACTTTAAACAAAAGCCTCTTATTCTCAATCAGCGATGCCTGGCCCATACATTATTCCTTCAGCTTCTTCTAAAGTTCCACTTTCTTGGGATTTTTGGTTTCGGATCTCTATTCTGCGAGCCCCTGATCGCTCACTCCGACCTAATAACGTTCTCTACCGTATTTCTATAGGTATGTAGCATATGAAACTGATGTTTTTAGAAAATCGAAAATGTCAGAAAATAGATTGGTCCCTTAAAATTAATCGAAAAAAAAGATTTTTTTTTCTAGAAACTATGTTACCTAGGTAGAAAAGATATTTTGATAAAGGAAACATTAACATTGTTCAAACAAAAATCGCGAATTCGAAATTATTACAACTGCGTAAAATTCTATACCGCTTACTTTTTTTTGCTCGTAAGTATCCCAGCATTGCTATAATGGGGAACGACGTTGAACAAGTGGAAAGAAAATAAATAATAACTAAGTGAAACAAATAGAAAACAAGCAAATTCCCAACGCATTTTATTCTTCATTTATTCGACAAACCTCGTGTTTCAAAAGTGTAAACATTTGGGACACCCAGTACAGAAACACGTAAGTAGTCGTCGCGACGATTAGTCAGGTGGTATATCTACTGGCTGGCAACCAACTCTGCGAGAGAAGGGGGTCGAAGTAGTAACAGTCCGTTATAAGACTGGCCGACTTTAGTGCCTGCACAGGAGCGCCCAAAACTTTGTACAACTTAACACACACGCAACTCTTTCCTACCCTTAGTCCAGCCATTTCGTTCTCCTCCCATTTTCCCCACTCCATTACTGTCTGACCCTTCCCAAGGTATTCTCGCTATTGGGACCCGCGATAAGAACGCACACACACTCATAAAACAGCCAATAGCTCGCATACGTCACGTCGAACCCGAAGATTAAAGATTAATCGGCTAGTTGGCAGGACAGTGACAGCCATTAGGTATATGGCAATCACGCTGGCTGTTGAGGCGCGAACGGAAAAGCTGAAAGCTAGCGAAAAAGAGAGAGACGGAGAGAAAGCCTTTTGCTGGGATAAAAAAAAACAAAGAAGTTTTTATGGCCGTAACATAATCGAATACTGGTGACCATGGAGCTGTAATAATACTGTATACGTATAGATTTCGATAGAAAAAAATCAGCATTGTATTCTCGCATGATATGACGTGTTGAATGATGAGATAGAGATGCTTAGAACTTTTGGGCTGTGGAATATGACTGTATTGGATATTTTAAGCGAAATGACACAGTTGCTTTCACCAAAAAGTGACAAGTAATTTTTTTCATGAATTTATTTTTAATCTTTTGTATAAACACAAAAATAAGTTAAAATTCATTATTATACTCAACGCTGAACGGGAATGAAAAATGTCACACAAGATTTGCAGATTTAGAAATTTTTAGGTACATGTTCTCCGAGAAGTCGCGGTTACGAAAATTCTTCTGCTAGTCACATTTTTCTAGGTTTGAACATTGGTAGTTTCTTTAAACATTCGGTGATCTCTAGTTTTTTATTGTCGTTACGGAATTTTTGGAATGTTGACACACTTAGAGCAGGTCACATCAGACATCTAGAATTATTTAATATATAAATTATCCAATAGAAATGTGGCCCGCATGTCATCTCCATAAAATGCTGCATAAATTAGACGATTTTCGAAGTCATTTTTTGTTAGATGTTCGGTAATTTGGCTTGAAATTTTACCAGTATACTGGGTTGTATTTTTTACTTAATTCTAGATGAAAATCAGCTAATTGTTAAATATTCGAGCTCGTGAAAAGAATGCCTTGACCACGTGATGGGCGTTTTTTTTTGCAGCAATAGATACCGACCTTTCCCTAACAAAGTCTACGTGCGCAAAGTTGGAAAGAAAGCTGAAGAAGCTTTTAGATGTTTAGATGAGTAAGTGGCCCCATGATAATTTTACGTAATTCTCAATGTTAGCAGTAGCAGCTAGTTTCGGATCAAGAATCACGTATACCATTTCTTATTTTCATGTATTTTACGCTGCTGAATACAAATTTCGACGTTGAATATAAGAGGTTATGTGCATTGATGGAATGCTGAGACAGTTATAAGGCATCCGGCACCGATCAGACGTGCCTCATTACGGCATTTCAGACCGCAGCATGATAGCCGCCTGATCAGTGTTCAGGCTGCCTGATCAAAATTTCTAGTCGGGTAAATATAAAACAGTTCCGTGACTGACTGACTGACATACAGACAACGCATAGCACAAACCGCTGAAGATAGAAATATGAAATTTTGAAGATGTGTTCCGCACAGGAGCACGAAGAAAGAACTTTTCGAAAATCAACTCCTAAGCGGGTGAAATGGGTTGTAAAAGTTTCTAGGGAAAAAATGTATTCCTTCCGTCTATCAACATGAAAAATGGTATAAATGTTCTTCAAAACAAATAATAAAACGCATATTTTAGGATTTTTTAAAACAAGCCATCATCAGAGATGCAACGGGGTATTGAAGTGCTTAACTTTTTTCGACAGAAAATTTTACACTTCATGTGAAATGCCCCGTATGAATAATATAGAAACGGCTGCAACTGGAAAGGCAGTTTCCTGGCCTCGCGTGGAACTCTCACATTCGAGGAAATTTTTGTTGGCGAGATTTTCTCGAACCGAATGTAGGAGCGTTACGGAACGCCGGATACACCTGGGACAACCCCAGCGATGGTAGAAACAGGGGTGCTTTCATACTATTACAACACACGCGCGTACGACGTATGATAGCAAGTATATGTAACACATACACAAGCCATCACACTCACAGTATACGTCCTGTTAATTCCGCCCCTTCTCTTCTTCTCCCTCTCTCTCTCTCTCTCCCCCTCTCTCTCTTTCTGTATCTCTGTCTTACACGAATCAAATTCAACTCCAAACTACGTACGTGCAACTTGCTATCCTGCTCTGACTTCACATACTAACGAGGATATTTGCCCTCAGCGACATATGTACGTATGTGGTATACGCGTGTCTGACCAATTTCTGGTCGCGACCACTGCCTATCTACTTTAGCGTACCTCTGCTCGCAACTGTGTACTGTAACGCAATATAACGGCGGACATACTACAGTAGAATCGGCATAATTCCCTCATAATATTGCAGTCTTTGACCAAGATTTTCCACGTTACATTAACATTTTAAATCAAAGGGCTGCAATACTCTATGAGGTGGGGATACTACCCTTGGAAAGACTTTCATTTTTACAGCAAATATATCGCTCGCGTATGCAAAAGGCTTGAGTAGGGTAAACAAATTAAGGCGGGCGAATTTTTCGTGCTTTCAAAAGGAACGCTTATAGTCTTTCCAAATACATATGTCCAAATCACAAAATGTAGCGTGTAAATTTATGTATGAACAGAAACTTACACTGAAACAATACATTTTTCAGCATTAACTGTTTTCTTAGTTAAATAAAAGAATCGATATTTTTCGATTTCCATACGTACTTGAAAGGTCAATCTTATCTAGAACTCATTTTTTTGAGAATTTCCGTTTCAGGTAAAAAATTGAAGAAAAACTTTTGCTGCCCACAGGGCACTGTAACACAAAGGTGACTCGCTTCATCCAGCTTAAAATCTGACATTTCGTTGTAAAATCTTGTGAAAAAAATTGTGAAGATACTTGAAGATATGTAGGATAAAGGCCACTAAACGGAATTTTTATTCTATCAATTAGATATCCATAGACAGTTGTCGAAATTCACCTTTTTTCCGGGCTGTAAAATGCCAGTCTCCCTTAATCGTGTTTTTCCGAAATTCTTTAGATATAAAGATATTGCGACTATCATTTCGTATCCAATGAATTTTCCTCGATGTGCATTTTATTTAACGTAAAATGAGTACTCTCGATTGTATTTTTTTTCTATTTTTCATTAAAATGAGTACTCTCGATTGTATTTTTTTTTCTATTTTTCATTAAAATGAGTATTCTCGATTGTATTTTTTTTTATTTTTCATTAAAATGAGTACTCTCGATTGTAGTTTTTTTTTCTATTTTTCATTAAAATGATTGTAAGAGTCTCCATGCTATTGGGACATGTTTCCAGCTCACGGATCATCGGCTCAGCATATAAAAGTCCTTCCTGTAAGTTGACGACACGCGTCTTACAATTAGTGGGAACATACAAAAATCGATGATATATTGATGCACGGATTTTCGTATTTATCTTCCATAGTGAAATTGTGCGGATCTCCACTGTTACGGACCGCCTATATGCACAATATACCGTATAACGTACTGATATTTGCAACTCCATGTACATATATCTTCGCCTATCTGAACAGACATGCGTAAACGCATGTACTCTCGAATATTGGCTATTTGTACACGAAGTATTCTTTATACCGAAAGTTCATTGCGTATATATAGGGTATTCTTAGGGAATTTGTTCATCGAGAAAAACCTTAATATCTATTACAACTAGAGAACACAAGATGAGTATTGAATAAGTTAGCTTTTTGGAACATTTCCCTTCACTAATATAGTTTTTCGTACTTTTTTTTAGGCGTTACGATACGATCCATAGATTTTTCTGCTTTGTGCTACGAAAAAAGGGTTAAAATTTTCAGAAATTGTGAGAACGAGAATATAATTTCTTAAGGGGTTACATTTAGGTACACATTTTTTTTTAATTTGACGCGATTAATAAATATATAAAATGAATTTTATTTTTCACAAATACATTATAGTTTTGTAAACAAATTTAAAAAATTAAAAATTAAAAATGGCGGAGTTTTAAGTCGTCTAGTAAAACCCTTTTTTCAAACTGTTGGACAAAATATCTCGAGATCTAATTAACCAATTTTGATGACATTTATACCACATAATTCTTTATAATATTATCCAGGATATAGGATTTTTTAAATTTATTGCCGCGTTCATTTTTTATTGATTTTTAAAACTCAAAATGTTAGTAAAAATAAAAGTTTTTTTTTCAAACAGCTGTCATTTCTACAAAATATTTTTTGTTAACTTTTTCCCTATGCTACATTTCAGCTATTAGCTATATTCACAAGAAAATTTTTATTTTTTATTTTTCAGACGATGCCTAACAGAAAAAGAATTCTACCATTGGCAAGGATTTTCAAAAAAGGGTCGTACGAAGTGACTTATTTGTTCATAGAACTATGATGTATTCATGAAAAATAAAAATTATTTCAAATATAAATAACAGTCGCGTCAAACAATTTTTTACATTTTTATACCTATTTTTTCAAACGCCAAGATGGTGTTATTTATATTTATTTTTCCAAACGCCTTAAGAATATCTTATCGTTAAGAGAAAAATCAAACGGAGATTTTCCATCAAATAATCCGAATTCGGCCGCTTGATTTCAAATATATTGAAATCTCATTTATTCTAAACAATTATAATAAGCGCAACAATAACAAAATGTCAATGTTTTTGATAAATCAAAAGTTTTGGTCAATTTGAATTATTGTTTGCTCCAATAGATTCTCAATAATATTGTACAAAATTCCGTATGTGCTTTTTAAGCATCTCCGCATCAACGGGGCCATGGAGATATGATGAAAGAATTATTCAGTGAAGAAAATGTGAAAGAAATCACGAGGTACAGGCGTAATGAATTTTGACATTTAAGATTATTTTTAAATATTTTCGCATCTTTGAAGCACTTAGCAACGTGTGCTCCGTGAGATCTTGTTATACCTCGAGAGATTTTATGGATCTGCGGACCGTTAATTGGGAGCTAGTACATTCGGACAGTCGAGCAGAGGATATTTGGCCTACATTCCGACTTGGATCGAGTGCGAGAGAAACGAGCCACCTAGAGAGCTGGTATGTGTATACTTATATGTAAACTTGTCTCGTATATCCAGTAGAGCAGGCAGTGATTCGTGCAGCCTGAAGCGAGAGAGAGTGCACATTCTGTGACCTATTGTGGTTTCACCAGAACAGCATCAGCAACGAGAGCAAAGGGATTTCCTTCACTAAGAAGCACCGTATACTGGACGTGATATATTTGGATGGCTAGTAAGTCAAGGGGATCAATGCTCCATTCGTCTTATTTGTATTCGACCGATTGAATGGCGACTGGCCAATGATCCTTTGATGCAAATGTGACGAATACAATGGCGTTGAAACCCGTGACATCGCCTGAGGAATATCAAACCCTTCAATATACATCTCCGTTAATATATTTCAGTGGTCAAACGGAAAATTTGCCGATTACGTATGGTACAACCGATGGAGATTAATACGAGCGAAATCAAAAGCCATTCGCTCACGAGAAATCACCTACTGGTAAACTTCGAATCTTATTGATGTTGTGCTATATCGAAAGCTAGAGGATTCAATGTGCTTCCTTTCCTCAATAGTCTACAGGACTAATTATTCCGAGCTACATGTGTACGTGAATGAACGATTATTTTCGATTTTTAATAGCATGAGCATTATGAGTTGCATGATAAAAAGGATTTGGAATACCGATTCGATCAAATTTGACAGTTGGCTTGTGAATGGATTTTTTTTTAATATTATGAGTGTGCTCCAAATTTAAGGGATTTTTTTTTGTGAAAATACGGCTTTTTTAGTTAGCGCTCAAAAAAATAATGTCTATTACACTTCGGCGAAATAACGCGTACTGAAAACTAAAGCGACTTGATGATACTTTGACATAGTCACAATATAGCCCGATGCGATATCTCTAGTTACGTCATCTCTCGAAAATCCTTAAGGGGGTATCCCTTTCTGGAAGCCCAATTTGAAGGGTCAGAATGATGCATTTTTTTCTAGTAACACATTGGTTGGAATAAATTAATTTTTCCCAGCATGTTGTACACATGTTTGTGGTTACAATGTAATTTTTTGGAAGAAAATCCTTCAAAGTGTTCGTGGTGCTGCAGTTGGCGTTGCGGGATCTCTACCAGGCTCAAATGTAATCTGAAACGAAAACAAAAAAATGTATTCTTCAAATATATCCAACTGGCTATGGGTTCACGATCAACTTTTCGAAATTTCCAAAAATAGGAAAAATGACAACATCTCCAAAGAAAACCTCATTCTCTTGAAAAACAACATGCTGAAGTTATTGTTATTAACAAATGGTTCATCCAAATAAAAAATGCGATCGTGAACCGAAAATGACTACTGTTTGAACGCTAAACTGTGCAAATTCAAGTCAATAGTATGATAGTTACTTAAGACATCAATCCCGCCGTGTCAAGATATGTAGTTTCGAGATAATCGTGTTCAAAGTTTTGGTACATATTTTACACGATCTTGTGAAATATTGTCGTCTTACCCTTAGTCAGCGATTCCGGCACCATATAAGTGTCTTTCCTCATAATCGAGATCATGTTGCACACCAATCTATGCAATCTGTGGGCAGTTCGGGCCTCTTTTGAGTGGTCTTGTGCTTTGATGTCCGCTTTCGTTACACGCGAATCATCCTAAATAGGTTTACTAAAATAGGCGTAACTTCGTTAATTTTTAGAATGTCAGGGTCCGGTTGATCTTAAAATATTCTTGAAAGTTCACATTATAACAATATGCAAAAAAACGGTTTTTTGAAGTTTTCCAGAGAGGGATACCTCCTGAAAATTAATGTACACATCTAATATACTTTAAAATATAATTCAAATATCTTGAATGGTCATATTGACAATAATATTTATTTCTTTCTCTCCAAGTAAGAAAATTATATACGAACCGATATGGAACGAGCCTCTACCAAATATAAACCACTGTCGTATCGATTACATCCAAATTGGAAGATATTTATATTTTTACCAGATATATTTCAAAAGTGCCATAAAATTATAATTTAACGAATGAAATTATTAATCGAATTACTGTATGTAGCACATGGAGACTTTATCGCACTATTGTGATCCACAGAGATACAATGCAAAGAACTCATCTTACTGGGTTCATGTGAAATTGACAATTAGTCAATAATGGTTAATTCAATTACGTTCCATGACGTAATTGAATACGCCCCTGTGTATAAGAATATCGGCATAAGTAATGTGATTTGTTTGTCGTGCCTTCACATGTTTCTTGCTTATCGTAATGAGCCTGCGTCGAAATTGTTCCATATATATATATATATATATATATATATATATATATATTTCGCGTACTCTTTCCGCTTTCGCATGTAATAAAGTTTCGAGAGCTCATCGGAAACGCACTTCATAAATTCGACGTATCGGGACAGATTCTCTTTCCACTCATTTTCTCCTTTATACTGAAACGGACAGGAAATTGCCTCGGCGTAATTACCGTACGCGGCGACGACGTAGTGCCACCGTATATAAGTCGTATAGGGATTTACGATCGAACGAGAGGAGAAGGAAGATAAAAAAAATACGAGAAACTGGCCTCTCAAGATGGTAGATACACGGAAATATACGTATATATGACACGGGTTAGTGAAAGGGAGCGCAGGAGAGAGATCAGAAAAGACATACCCGTGTGAGGGAAAGAGAAGATCTGGTTGGGACTGAAAGGGGTTTTCCTTTTTTTCCCAGGGGCTAACCGCTCTTTCCTCGAGTCTATTAAGAAGTTTTTATGGGAAAATTCTCTGTCTCGGTTTCAGCCGACCTCCCTTGTGTCCCTCTAGGCAAGGTCTTTCTCCCAAACCGAAAATGGTCTCGACGGACATTTCATTCGAACACACAGATACACGCTCCGCGCGTGAATGCCAGAAGGCTGTGACGGCACAATGGGCGAGATGTGTATGCCTGCTCAACCACGCGATCCTACCGTACAGCTTTAAAATTTCAGCCAAGTTCCCGCAGACATGTATCCCCTGGGAGAAATATTGTTTCTTTTCGATTCTCGGGATGCATCCTTCTAAAATTGCTAGTTTCACCGAAATTGAACGGATATCACGTGACGAGAATTTAGTAGCATTGTTCGAAGTTTTGCTCGATACGTTAGATTCAGGTAAATATGATTTATGAACGAGTGGCAAATTATTTCGAAATTAAGACTTCACGGCTCGGTACTTTACATCCTCGAAGACAAATTATTCGATCGTATGCTGCAGATAGTATTTTAATTAATTTTTCAGAATCAATTTAATCGATAGAAATCAGCATTTAGGGGAAGGTGGGGCACATTGTGTCACTTCTTTTCTATCGAATCTTTACTCTTACCAAAGTAGTCTGATTAGAAAAAAAAGATCACAATCGATTTTATAGACCTTTGGGCGTACAATAAAGCTACCATATTTTTTGCAAAAAAAATTAAAATCCTAAAATAATGGGTTTGAAAAAAATTCTCGGATTGGCTCATTGTGCCCCACGGGTGGGGTACAATGAGCTATGGGTACGTTTTCCGGGCGAGCGAAATATTTTTTTTCCAAGCTTTATATCAATTTTTAATTTTCAATAATCCTTTGTGAGCTGCTGTCGACTTTCTTTAAGGCTTGACGAAACTTAATGTAAATTGCAGTCCAACACAAAATTTCGGAATTTACGAGCTAGAAACCTCCGAGAAACCGCATGTGGCTCGCTGTGCCCCGTGACACATTGTGCCCCACTCGCCCCTACATCTTCTGCTAAGGCTCTCTTTATTCTATAAATATTTTATTATTTGGTGCTGATAAAATCTTTTTCTATATTTCTTAATATTTCTTATCGAATGTTCAATCAAAATGGAGGAAACAGAATAAGATTACCACTTCCTCAGTAACTTATTGCTCCACTTCACTGACAAAAAAGTACCCCTTTGCTGTAACCCCGTGGCAAAAAAAAGGTGACGGCAGCTTAACATGGGGTGTGTTCACATGTATTCGGTTACGGGTCGTCAATTTATGGTGTTCCCTTTCGTAGTGACGTAGTCAGGTTATCTCTGTAACGACCGCCAAGTCGGGATCTATGTCCCTTGTGAATACAGACGGAAATTACTTTACGGTGATCGACGGTACGGAAAAATGGTTATACGAGAGTCGAACCAAGGATTGGAAAACACAGGGAGCATATATCCTAGAATTTACTTGTCAGATTGATTCGATTACGGAAAGATGTGGTGATCTGATTCGGTGTCTACTGAGATGATCGATGGAAAAGTGAAATATCTTTTAATCAAAATAATCTGGTGCTTGAAACGGACCTATAGAGAGAGAGAGAGAGAGAGAGAGAGAGAGAGAAAATGAATATATTGGAAAGAGGATCACGAGAATGGATTGGTTTTTTATGCTAATCTAGAAATGAAAGATCTAGCTAATTTTTCTCTCTTTGACGATTTTTTTTTGGATTCTCTTAATTTTTTTTATACGTATGGTAATCATGGACATTTGCTCGTTTACGATGGTGAAAACGTTATAAAATAACGTTAATCTGTATTAGCAGTTCCCGTCACTATTAATGAGTATCTGCTTCTGTTGTTTTTTTCTTCGGACTTTCAACATCGCTACCCAATAAATTTTGCAGAGAGATTTATTGCTATGCAAAAATGAAACGTTATTTTTCCCCCTTTATTTGCTTGTTATTATTTTAGGCTCGACGGCTTTGCATAAGCTTGGAATTTCAAAGAGACAATTTTTATTTGCACTATTTGATAGCCTTGGGTCTTCACTTTAATTTTCAACAAAAATGTTCTAATAATTCAAGAATTGACCGAATTATTATGACTTTTGTAAAAGGTCAAATCGCTCAATGCGCTACTGCGAATTGCAACATTGTGATTGACCCTTTTTTCTTCAGAATTTTTTATGCAACTATGTTTTATGAACCGATACGAGTCGTATCTCGAAATCAAAAACTCTTGAAATTCGGACAACGCATAGCTTATATAATTTTCTATCGCACAATCAGATTATTTTTTACTTTGTTTATTCTTTTGTTAATAACAAATGATTAAGGTTGTTTTTAGTCGAAAATCGGACGTTTTTTTCTACAGGTTGCCATTTTCTTAGTTTTTAGAATTTCAAATAAGTATCCGGTCAAACGAAAGTTTTATTATTATACTAGAAGTACATTTTTATTGATTTTTCATTTCAGATCACTCTAGTTGCCAGAACCACCTACACCTACACCTAACAGCTACGACTGAATAATAATAACTTCATCGTTTAGCAATATTTTTTCAATAAAAAATTCAAATTTGGCTAGGCAAGGAGTATCAATCGTATGTAAAAGAGCGACCTCCATACCTCAATACCTTGAACAGAAGAAAATATTGGAAATTCACAAGTTTTTTGGCCCTCAAGCTTATGCAGACCCGTCAAGGGCTAAACGAATACAATAAAATTGTTTGTATACAAAAAACGCATTCTAGTTTACACTTTAGGCTATCGATTTTTATCTAATATGGTCGAATTTCGAGATCAAATTTGGCAACTCTTCTTAAGGAGGCTCCGTCACAAACATCTTACCTCCAGAAAAAAAAAAATTTGGGAATATCATAGTTAAAGTATCCATGTTCACATTTGGAAAGTTTCAGATAAGGTCAACGACTAAATAAGAGAGATACAAATTGTTGGTCTTAGGATTTTTAACACAGGGCTTATCGAAGAGTCGCCCTTAACACGCTTGTATCATGTGATGTCTTTACACTCACGCAATAGATATTGACAAAAAACTACAGTAACGTTGATTAGGTCATGAGGATTCCAACTACAATAAAATAGTTTTGGGTCAACGACTTATGTAAAAAGATATTTGATGTTAAAATGTCGGAATACTTGAAGTTCCGAGAGGTTTCGCGATCGTGTAAAGATTCGGCAGCGTAGCGGAAATCAGATGTTTTGTATACCTTAGATGCGCATGCGCGTGAACTAAATCACCAACTACCTAACCTTAGGGTTGTTTGTGATTGACGTGTAGTTAGAACAATTGGATTCATAGTAATAAAATATCAAATTTGATCAATGAAACCTGTCATGTACCCATGTAGAAATTTCAATAGGGTCCGATTCGGGACGCTTTCAGGTTGCCTGACTGCTCTGGTAGGGCACTTATAAGGGAAGCGGATAGCGCCCTGATCAAAAGTGTAATGTTCTGTCACATATGGGCCTTATCGGGCTGCCTAATCAGGCCGTTATCCGGTTGCCTGACTAGGCGTTTATAATGTTGCCTGATCAGGTCATCATAATATTGCCTGCTCAGTTCCTTATAATTCTTCCTTACGTAGCTAGTATACATATATGCTCGTACACATACACACTCTACATTATATTTATACAAGACCTAGAATGCATTTGTCAATATAATTTTTATTACGGAAAGTTACAAAAAAGGTAATAATCAGATTAATTAAAGATAGTATAGAGATCATTATGAATAATGTTCCATTTATGTTTTATGTTGAAGTGTTTTTATTCCGAACCGCCCGGTTTCCTCCCAATCCTTGGCATTATCAATTACTTTTCTCACAGCTTGCTCAAAATCGTTTGACGAAAAATAGAGGAAAATATACGCTCGTTCAATTCAAACGTCTCGTAAATTAGTTAGTAATTAGAACTTAGTGAAAAAGAATTCTTTTTATGAATGTAAGCATTAATAATGTATTAAATGATCATATATATTTTTAGGTTATACATATCTTGTTCACACGACGATGACAGATTTTTTACTGTGTTTTGAGATTTCGAATTACAGCGGAATCTTCTAACACGCATCCGAGTTGCACAACGTTTTTTTTTTCGTTCACAGTCCACAACACCTTTCAAAAACGTAAAAACTTCAAAGATAGTATGCTGCTGAATGAAAATGTCGGCGTAGGATATAGGAGGTTATGTGCGTTGATGTAAAGCTGAGACAGTTGTAGGGCATGCCCTAATAGGGCCTTATTAGGTCAAGCCCTAGTAGGGCCATATCCGTATTGCCTGATTTACGGGAGTAAAAAGGCACCCTGATCAGGCCACAGTAACGTAGCCTTCTTACTCTCGTACTAAGGTTTCACCGATCCGGTCGGCATCCGGCACCGATCAGGCGTGCCGCATTACGGCATTCCAGACCGCAGCATGGTAGCGGCCTGATCAAAATTTCTAATCGAGTTTTTTTCAATAATAGAAAATAAATTTGTATTTCAGAGTAAACAGACATCTTTTAAATATCGTGGAAACTCTTTGAAAAATCGAAAATTTCGTTTACCATAACAAGTTCAAATCACGCAACCACCCGCGGTCAGCTCGGTGTCATGAGTACGACAGAGAAATCGAAGGAGAGACTGATATGGAAAATTGCAACGTTGTCGTACTTCTCTATGCAGTACCGTAACGTAAAATTCTGCCAATTTTACGGTATTTATTGATCGATGTACAGTTTTCTCTAAAATGACCAATAATACGTTTATATCCAACTGTATTATGACAAACATGCGTATTACTAAAAAAAGGGGGGCTGCTTATGCGCCCACGCAACCCGGCCCTTCGTGACGGAGCCTCCTTAATTTCGCGTGCCACTGAAAGTTCAAAGGGTCCAAGCGAGCGCAGACGCGTCCAAAAGCCAAGTCCCCTATACAAGTGACATCTACGTAAACAAGGAGAAACATCTATAAAGAAATGTTAGAAACGGAGATGATACCACTTCTTTCCAACATCGATCACTGTTTCAACATGGTTATCAACCCTCGATTTCTTGAACCCTTGAAACTGGAAGCTGCCGAAATCGACGCAGCTGTCGAGTATATTTTCTTGCTAAGACAGGCCGCTCAATCTGTTTTCTTTCTTTTCGACTGTCGCATGACATACGAAGGGTGAGGGAAAAGGAGCGGGCTAAAGGTGGGGACGCAAGGGTTGAACAGGGCTGGGCCAGGATGGCTTGTTCGAAACTCACGGAAAGCGCCCTCGTGGAGACACAGAGAGGATAGAAAGGGAGCAAGAGAGAAGGGCAAGGAGGGATTCGGAGTGTGAGAGACAGACAGAGAGTCAGAGGCAAAGGGCACGTGGGGGCGAGGGGGGGGGGGGGGAAGAGCTTACACATTCTCTCGACGCCGATGGAATTTACGAGGCTCTATAGCTCGCTCGGCAGAACCAAGCGGCCGGGGCAACCCCTGTACAGAAGATTTCTCTCCTCTCGCAAGCACACGAGTGGCGAGAGAAGTTCGCCGAGGCATGGAACGAGAGAAGGGAATAGGTATAAGGCGAGAGAACGGCGATTCTCCCTTCTATCCGTGTACTATCACACGAGCGTGAAAGCTCGTTCCAAGCATCAGCGCTGTCATGGTAGAGCTTTACCCAAGTATACATGCGTATGTCTGTTGTCCTATGTGTATATTTTGATTGGTGAGAATCTCAAGGACGAAATTACTATGAACTTCAATCTTTGAACGATGCCCATTTTACATTTAAGGGGTTACACCATTTTGGTGTTCCGAAAAACAGGTATAAAAATTATGAAAAAATTTGACGCGATTATTAAATTTATAAAATAATTTTTATTTTTCACAAATATATTACAGTGTTATGAACAAAGGGGACGTCCACAAATTACGTAACGCCAAAGTCTCCCCCCCCTCCCCCCCCCCCCACGTAACAAGACCGTAACGCCTGGCCGGACCCCTCGCCGCTATTCCGTTACATAACGGGTGCGTTGTAAAAAGTTTTGGACTTATATTCAGGAAAGAAAGATTTTTTAGTTCCTTAAAATAATTTATTTTTTAATAAACAAATTCATTGTTTCTTATACTTTAAAATATGGTGTTACATTGTGAATAAACGAAAATCTATTCATAGGACAACATGGGATTATTCTGGGAATCCTATATTGTCTTCTATGAACGGATTTTTGTTCCATTCTTTCACGGATTCTATCAGAGGCAAATCAGAATCGGAATCGGCTTTGGCGGTGGTCACATCTTCTGTGACTTCTACCTTTGCGTCTCGGACTTATGGTAAGGTTATTAAGTATATATACAACTAATATTATACCAATTTTCATGAAAAAAATCTTTAAAATTAACCGAGATATATGCCTTTATTTGACGACGAAAAAAAAAAATTCTTTTCATTTTCTCATCGATATCTTAATGAAAGGTTATCTGTAAATAAAAAGTTAAAAATTTATCGATGTCCATCAAATGTAGCTATCGATATGCGTAGCCGTTTTTTTTCAAAATGGCGATGGTTTACACATTTTTTTTTTCAATTTTCAAGGCCTTTTTTTATTCAAGCAGTCTTTAAACATGGTAATTACCAAAATTAAAAAAATCAGCTACGTACAACCGTAGTGACTGCAATTACAAAAGTTTAAGAAAAATTGAAAATCAGTTGATAAGTTTTTGAGTATTCGCTGGGACAAGTTTGGAAAAAGTTCTTTTGAGAAAAACGCGGTCAAAGTTTTTGTTTTGTTTTTCTTGATATAAAGTTACGTTTCTTCGAGAATATTAATACATTGAAGTATCTAGTCGCGGGCGATACTTCAAATTAAAAAATTGAACATGCATAAATTTTGCTCTTCCTGGTAGTTCTGATATCGTGACGCAATGCAAACCTTGGCCTTCCCCCACGTATGTAAGACCGGAACGCCTGGCCGGACCCTCTCCCTCCCCCAAAGTGCGTTACGTAATTTGTGGACGCCCCCAAATTAAAGAAAAAAACTAATTAAAAAAAATGAAAAACTGGTGAAGATATAAGTAGTCTAGGAGGACCCTCTTTTTAAATTGATGGACGAAATATCTCGAGATCTACTCAACTGATTTTGATAAAATTTATACCACATATTCTTCATAGTATTATCTAAGATGTAGCACAGGATTTTTTTTCATTGGATGCTGCGTTTATATTTTTATTAATTTTTTTTAAACTCAACATTTTACTAAAATCGAAGTTTTTTTAAACGGCTGACATAGGTACAACATTTGGTTTGTTATTTTTGTCTCGATGCTACACATTAGCTATTACGTTTCTTCAGAAGAAATTTAAAAAAAAAATTTCAGGCGATACTTACAGAAAAAAATTCCACCATCGGCAAGGATATTCAAACGAGGGTCCTACTGAACGGTTTATATCTCCGCCATTTTTTAATGTTTTTTAAATTTGTTTTTAAAAATATAAAGAATTTGTGAAAGTTACAAATGATTTTATTACGTAAAATTTAAAAAATATTTTATACTTGTTTTCCGAGCTTTAAGGTGGTGTAACACCTTAACCGTGCACAAGATTTCTCATGGCGTTTGTCTACGAATGAGGCATTTCACGTCAGATAAATCGACGTTACGATCATTTGCCCTTACAAATCCGCCAGATTTTATTTCACAGCGTTTATCAGTACACAAACGTTTGAAAGGTTATTAGAAGTCGGGCTCGGTTATTAAACTTTAATAATAATTGAGACTTTGTACTATATGTGGATATCTATGTTATTGACAAGGAATACCCTGTAATGTGTTCCTACCTGGTAAGTCAGCTATTACACGCTGTACACGTTAACGTAGTAGTGACGATGTTATTCCCAACGTGTACACGTTGCATGCAAAAACCTATATATCGTACAGGCTACTTCAGAATAAGCTGTAGACAAATGACTTATTACTGCCCTTGTTATCAGTTGTTATTGTTACTATTGATGTTATGATATCGTTTTTATTGTTGGGCTGTTAATTATATTACCGTTGTTATAATTATTGCTATATGTGATTCAGATTAGGTAGAACAACACAAATGGAACGAATTTTTGCAATGACAAAAAACTGTTTTGCGTGAAAAATAAGATGTATGTTTATTCATTTAAAGAGATTCATTTAAAAAGGGTCACGGAGGGCCGAGGTGCGTGGGCGCATAAGCAGGACCCTTTTTTTTAGTAGTACGCATCTTTGTCAAATAAAGTTGTTTATGAAGGTATTATTGGTTATTTTATAGAAAACTCATTAGTTCTATATCAATAAATAAATACTGTACATTTTTTTTTAATTTACCATGTTTTTACAACGGGCTAAAAAAATATTAAATAATTTCACCTAGCCCCATCCAGATTTTTAACCCCATACAGATTGCCCGGAAAATTTGTGATTGTAAATTTTTAATAGCTATGGAAATACTTGTAAGATTTAAAACGAAAAACGCGTTATGCACGCAATAGATAATTGTTAAGCACGTTATCCAAAAATATTCAAACGCTTTAATTTTACGAACAAAAATCTGCAAACATTTTTGGTAAAAAACTAAGCTTCCCCTTCGACCGCACACCATATTTTTATTTTTCAATTTATTTTCTTGATTCTAGTTCGACCTACACACAATATTGTACGAAGTAAAAATATGTTTGATTCTTTTGCTTCAGATCACCCGTCCAGGTCTTAGGCCTTCCGCAAACGAAGAATATCATCGCCGGCGCACCGACATACGTGGCTCCTCCCACTCTCGGTACCATGTTTTGTAAAACTTTAAAAAATACTATCATGTTCAATAAAAACGGTTTAGTAAACATACGAAATTTTAACATTCTATATTTAATATTTTTCGCATAAAAAATTGGTGAAAAATCAAACATTCTTTGTCCCAACAAAGTAGAAACCTCCCATAAGTCCTTGTCCTTATCTGAAACGTTGCATACGTGAATATGGATACTTTATCTACGATATACTCGAAAATTATTTTCATCTGGAGGTGAGACGTTCGTGACGGAGTCTTCTTAAAAAAAATGACCCATGAGATTGCTAGAAAAAAACATCGAACAGAAGCTCTCAAGAAATGTTGTCCATTCTGAATGATCCTGTATACACATATCCAAATGTAGCGTATTTCCTTGTAGGATACTAAACCAGTGTATGCACACCCTCGGGAGACATGACGAATATTTCGCAAATGCTCGGCTATTTCACATTCTCTTAAGTTATGGCTCTATTAAAGGAAACAAAAGGATCGGAAAAACAAAAAGAAGAACTTGATATCCTGTAATAGGTATATTTCTAACGAAATAGTGTACCTAGACGCACCTTCGTCATTATGAAATAAAAAGAAGCTATATCCCAACGTTTCCGTTGGGGCACTGTTATTGCTTATCGGGGAGAAAACGAACGTATAGTTTTACCCACCTATCTCGTAAGTGCATACGATGTACCGTGTAAAAAAAAAACACTATTTGTGTGCATGTGAAGCATACGTTGCGGATTTTTTGCACCCTGTTATATTCGGTTATCGAGACGGTGGGCGATAGCAGGCATTCCGGTGGTTAAAAACCAAATGGAAGAGAAATAGGGCAAAAACGATGAGAAAAAACGTGTGTGAAAAAAAAAACGAAATCAATGAGTACACGCGACCTGATAGTCGCGAGATGAATATGAATCGATTCGAGTACTCGTACACGTATACACGGGCTATTTCAGATAAAGTCAGCTGGAATTTTTCGTTCGGGGTGGAATCTTTTAAATCGTTTAGTGGTGAAAAAAGTACTCTTTAAGGTCTTAGGCCAAACTAGGATTTTCCAAAAATCGATTTTTTTGGTTAAAAATGTACCTTAGTACCTATAAAATTATATTTCAAAAGATTATGGGTGTGAAAAATCTCTAAGTACTCAATTTTCGAATTCTAGCGCAACCCCTCTTGATCCATGTCGTGACTTTCTACTGACTTTAAACGCGTTTATCTCAAAACTACATTTTTCAAGTCGGCCGGACTCATAACAAACAAATGTCAACCGATTCACTTGAAATTTTAACTGTATATTTACAATTACTTTTTCTGAGGCACTACGTAGGATTTTTAAAATTATATTACATAGTTCCTTTTTTATAAACAATTTTCTGACGATTTTCTCATGGCATTTTATACTTTTTGTTTTAGAAATGCGCCATTTTGACAAAAAACAATATAGCAAAAAAATCCTACGTACTTCTATAGCTATTCTTATATATAATGGAAAAAACTTTAGTGTCTCATCATAACTCAAAAATTATAGGAGCTGTTGGTCCGGCCGTTGGCTTTCCAGAAATAAAGGCGTCATCGGATAAATACTGCACAGTCGCCATTTTGACATGTATCGCGGTGAAAAAATAATTTTGTATAGTCAATTACGTGTATAATAAAACCCCTATTTTGTAATTCCGATTTATTTTATGGTTTCGCTGAAAAAAAAATCACAAATATGGCCTTTTTTGGCCTCTAGAGTGGCCTAAGGCCTTAAGGCATCAGTATCCGTCTATTGCACATATTTTCAAGAATTTTTTTTCATAATAAAATGTATTTTCATATTTTTTTTTTTATACATAAAAATAGAAGTTTCAAAGTGAAAGGAAAACATTTTTAAAAGATTTTTTAAAAATTTATCGTGGTGATCTGGCTGCCTGATGTTCCACCTTGTCGAGACGAAATATTAACTTTGGAGCATCTGAAAACAAAAAGTCGAGTATTTTATTATAAAGTGGAGTTATAGTTATGACCCCTTTTTATCGGGGATGAAAGTTTTTAGTAAAAACTTTCACCCCCGATAAAAAGAAAACAAAATGGCGCACTTTTTAATTTTTCGACTGTTTTTAACAACTTCAATTCTTTAAAAATAAGATTAATTATTAATGAATATTTATACCATTGGTAGGGGTCAAAGAGATACATGCATAGAATAATTCCCGTAAATTTCAGCCTAATCGGTGCAATAGTTTTTCCAAAATCATATCGACAAGGTCGAAAAACGTTGTTTTGAGAAAAACGCGTTTAAAGTTTCTCTTGTAGGAATGTAGATGAAACGTTTAAAAAAAGCCTCTTACCATCAACCAGCGATGCCTGGTCCATACATTATTCCTTCAGCTTCTTCAAAAGCTTCACTTTCTTAGGATTTTTGGTTTCGGATCTCTGTTCTGCGAGCTTTGGACGTTCGACATGGCGGTTATGCGGTCAGCGCGCAGAGACGCTTCTATTGTGTCACTTTTTTTAGCCCCTTATCGGTCACTCAGACCTCCATAACGTTCTCTAACGTATTTCTACAGGTATGTAGTATACGAAACTGATGTTTTTATAAAATCGAACATTTTCGAAAATAGACTGCTACTGATCCCTTAAATGATATGTTTTTTTTTTGTATTGCTGGATCTTTCGAAAGATTGTCAAACAAAATTTACTGAGTAGATTTACGAAAAGTACATCAAACAATGAATCAACTCATTATCAAGTTTTCTATTTCCGTTGTGAATGATTCGGAAACGATAAAAAAGATTGCATCATTCCCAAACTCCTCACATTCTGTTAAATAAAATGTTGCCATTCCAAATGCTCTCGCGTGGGTTACGCTCTACATAAAAATCTCGTCGTCTATACGGATGCTGGTACCCCTGATTGCGTTGTCGAGGCGAGGCTCAAAATTGCCTCCCTCTCCCGTGTCCCTTCTACAAGCTCCAGCCCTCTTCTATACGACAAAAACAGAAGGTTGCTCCCTCATTCGATAGTGCACGTGATCCGGATTTGATGCTGTTGCTCGCAGAGTTACTTTCTTCTCCGCGGAAACATTTGCGCATCCTAGCCAATCCCGAATCTTTCTCCCGTCTCTATCCCACTGTGCCTTTTGCTCCTGTGCTTTTCGATCCCCACACAAAAGGATGGTACAGAATTTATACTCGAAACCTTTGCAACTCCGTGCTTTCACTTTTCGCTGTTTACCCCCTTTTTTTACGAGCTTGTATAAAGCCCAAGCTGACACGCAAATTCGATTTTGATCGAGACTTTGATGCAGGTATACATATATATGATGATAAAATGTGCTTTGTCTATATACGACAGAAGCATGCTCATATATACTGTGCACGGTAAATAGAAACGTCATAGGATACGTAGTTGTACTCAATCTCATAACATGAATTTCCTTTGTACATTAGGTACGTGCAACCAGGCTCGAGAGCGGGAAACACTACCTTCCACCCCCCCCCCCCCCCCCCCCCCCGCCCGGCCCATGCTTGTCGCGGTATTAACGTGCGTGTACATGTGCGTGGCTTAGAGGGTTTGCTTCAAGCCACAGTGAACTCGTTTGCTTACGGGTGTATAGGGTATAATATATACCTGAAGGGTTTACGTGCGCGCACACACACGCATACACACATACCCAAATACCCATTTACATAGAAATGCATCTCCAACATTGCGTCGTATGGGCTTTTGCATCCGCACAATTTAGATATACGTCATGGACTGTACATCGTAATTACGAATGATTGTCAATAGCACTTGGTTTTTATTCACATGAAAATGTATTTATACGAATAAAATATTGGTGTGAAGTTGCTTTAATTGATAACAAAATTTGGGCATATATATATTGTATGAAGTATAACATTGATGTCTTATAGAAGATCGAACATCATGTCGGTTTTATCGCTGTTCGCTAACTTCCACAGTCTTTCCAAGTAGTTATTCGATCAGTAAAAATGAGACAAGAGACTTTATGTTGGTTGAGTTAAGTACGATTTCAAGTGCCAAATAAATAGCACCGTTTCGCGGACAGATGTCGATTTGATATCGCAGTTAAGACGTTACACCACCTTAGCGCTCAGAAAAATAGGTATGAAAATGAAAAAAAAAAAACATTTTAACGCGACTATTAAATAGGGGAGAGTGGGGCACAATGTGTCACAGGACACTGTGGGCCACATGCGGTTTCTCAGAGGTTTGTAGCTCGTAAATTTCGAACTTTTATGTGTTGGACCGTGATTTATACTTGGGTTCCTCAGGCCTAAAAGAAAGTCGAAAGAATTATTAAGAATTAAAAATTGATTTGAGGCTTGGAAAAAAAATATTTAGCTTGCCGGGAAAACGTAAAATATAAAAACACTTTCTGTAGCGGCTTGGGTTTTCGATCCTAATCGATAGTTTTATTATTTATGATGCACTCAGTGACTTGTGCTTCTCCATTCGTAGTTTAATTAGATGCTGATAAAAATTGTTTACAATTATTTAACAACAGTTAGAAGCCAGAACTCTTTTCGAATACATCAAACAATACACATACCATAGTATCCCACCTAGAAAGTATCTCCAATTGACGCCTATCCATCAGCAGATCACACTTGCATGGTTATGGTTCTGATAAAAATTGTTTAGAAATGTTTGTTAACAGTTAGAAGCCAGAGCTCTTTTCAAAAACATCGAACAATACAAATACCATATTATCCCACCCAGAAAGTACCTAGAACTAATGACTATCCATCAGCAGATCACCCGTGCATAGTTGAGGTGCTGATCAAAATTGTTTAAAATAGTTTGACAACAGTTAGAAGCCAGAATTCTTTTCGAATACATCAAACAATACAAATATCATAGTATCCCTCCCAGAAAGTACCTAAAACTGATGCCTATCCATCAGCAGATCACACTTGCATAGTTAAGATGCTGATAACAATTGTTCACAATTATTTGACAACAGTCAGAAGCCAGAAATCTTTTCGAATACATCAAACATTACAAAAACCAGTATATCCCATCCATAAAGTACATAGAACTGACGCCCATCCACCAGCAGATCACACTTGCATAGTTAAGATGCTGATAAAAATTGTTCACAATTATTTGGCAACAGTTAGAAGCCAGAACTCTTTTCAAATACATCGAACAATACAAATACCATAGTATCCCACCCAGAAAGTACGTAGAACTAACGCCTTTCCATCAGCAGATCACACTTGCATAGTTAAGATGCTGATAAAAATTAGAAGCCAGAACTCTTTTCGAATACATAAAACAATACAAATACTATAGTATCCCACCCAAAAAGTACCTAGAACTCACGCTTACCCATCAGCAGATCATGCTTGCATGGTTATGGTTCTGATAAAAATAGTTTACAATCATTTGATAACAGTTAGAAGCCAGAACGCTTTTCACATACATCGAACAATACAAATACCATAGTATCCCACTGAGAAAGTACCTAGAACTGACGCTTACCCATCAGCAGATCACGCTTGTATAGTTAAGGTGCTGATAAAAATTGTTTCCAACTATTTGACAACAGTTAGAAACCAGAACTCTTTCCGAATACATCAAACAATACAAATACCATAGTATCCCACCCAGAAAGTACCTAGAACTAACGCCTATCCATCAGCAGATCACACTTGCATAGTTAAGATGCTGATAAAAATGGTTTTCAATGATTTGACAACAGTCAGAAGCCAGAACTCTTTTTGAATACATCAAACATTACAAATACCATAGTATCCCACCTAGAAAGTACCTCTAATTGACGCCTATCCATCATCAGATCACACTTGCATGGTTATGGTTCTGATAAAAATAGTTTACAATCGTTTGATAACAGTTAGAAGCCAGAACGCTTTTCACATACATCGAACAATACAAATACCATAGTATCCCACTGAGAAAGTACCTAGAACTGACGCTTACCCATCAGCAGATCACGCTTGTATAGTTAAGGTGCTGATAAAAATTGTTTCCAACTATTTGACAACAGTTAGAAACCAGAACTCTTTCCGAATACATCAAACAATACAAATACCATAGTATCCCACCCAGAAAGTACCTAGAACTAACGCCTATCCATCAGCAGATCACACTTGCATAGTTAAGATGCTGATAAAAATGGTTTCCAATGATTTGACAACAGTCAGAAGCCAGAACTCTTTTTGAATACATCAAACATTACAAATACTATAGTATCCCACCTAGAAAGTACCTCTAATTGACGCCTATCCATCATCAGATCACACTTGCATGGTTATGGTTCTGATAAAAATAGTTTACAATCGTTTGATAACAGTTAGAAGCCAGAACGCTTTTCACATACATCGAACAATACAAATACCATAGTATCCCACTGAGAAAGTACCTAGAACTGACGCTTACCCATCAGCAGATCACGCTTGTATAGTTAAGGTGCTGATAAAAATTGTTTCCAACTATTTGACAACAGTTAGAAACCAGAACTCTTTCCGAATACATCAAACAATACAAATACCATAGTATCCCACCCAGAAAGTACCTAGAACTAACGCCTATCCATCAGCAGATCACACTTGCATAGTTAAGATGCTGATAAAAATGGTTTCCAATGATTTGACAACAGTCAGAAGCCAGAACTCTTTTTGAATACATCAAACATTACAAATACTATAGTATCCCACCTAGAAAGTACCTCTAATTGACGCCTATCCATCATCAGATCACACTTGCATGGTTATGGTTCTGATAAAAATAGTTTACAATCGTTTGATAACAGTTAGAAGCCAGAACGCTTTTCACATACATCGAACAATACAAATACCATAGTATCCCACTGAGAAAGTACCTAGAACTGACGCTTACCCATCAGCAGATCACGCTTGTATAGTTAAGGTGCTGATAAAAATTGTTTCCAACTATTTGACAACAGTTAGAAACCAGAACTCTTTCCGAATACATCAAACAATACAAATACCATAGTATCCCACCCAGAAAGTACCTAGAACTAACGCCTATCCATCAGCAGATCACACTTGCATAGTTAAGATGCTGATAAAAATGGTTTCCAATGATTTGACAACAGTCAGAAGCCAGAACTCTTTGTGAATACATCAAACATTACAAATACCATAGTATCCCACCTAGAAAGTACCTCTAATTGACGCCTATCCATCATCAGATCACACTTGCATGGTTATGGTTCTGATAAAAATAGTTTACAATCGTTTCATAACAGTTAGAAGCCAGAACGCTTTTCACATACATCGAACAATACAAATACCATAGTATCCCACTGAGAAAGTACCTAGAACTGACGCTTACCCATCAGCAGATCACGCTTGTATAGTTAAGGTGCTGATAAAAATTGTTTCCAACTATTTGACAACAGTTAGAAACCAGAACTCTTTCCGAATACATCAAACAATATAAATACCATAGTATCCCACCTAGAAAGTACCTCTAATTGATGCCTATCCATCAGCAGATCACACTTGCATGGTTATGGTTCTGATAAAAAATATTTTGAATTGTTTGTTAACAGTTAGAAGCCAGAACTCTTTTCAAATACATCGAACAATACAAATACCATAGTATCCCACCCAGAAAGTACCTAGAACTAACGACTATCCATCAGCAGATCACCGTTGCATAGTTAAGGTGCAGATAAAAATTGTTTAAAATTGTTTAACAGTTAGAAGCCAGCATTCTTTTCGAATACATTAAACAATACAAATATCATAGTATCCCTCCTAGAAAGTACCTAAAACTGACGCCTATCCATCAGCAGATCACACTTGCATAGTTAAGGTGCTAATAAAAATTGTTTCCAATTATTTGACAACAGTTAGAAGCCAGAACTTTTTTCGAATACATCAAACAATACAAATACCATTGTATCCCACCCATAAAGTACCTAGAACTGACGCCTATCCATCAGCAGATCACACTTGCATAGTTAAGATGCTGATAAAAATTGTTCACAATTATTTGGCAACAGTCAGAAGCCAGAAATCTTTCCGAATACATCAAACATTACAAATACCATAGTATCTCACCTAGAAAGTACCTATAACTGACGCCTTTCTATCAGCAGATCACACTTGCATAGTTGAGGTGCTGATAAAAATTGCTTGCAATTATTTGACAACAGTTAGAAGCCAGAACTCTTTTCGAATACATAAAACAATACAAATACCATAGTATCCCACCCAAAAACTACCTAGCACTGACGCTTACCCATCAGCAGATCACGCTTGCATAGTTAAGGTGCTGATAAAAATGATTTCCAATGATTTGACAACAGTCAGAAGCCAGAACTCTTTTCGAATACATCAAACAATACAAATACCATTATATCCCACCCATAAACTACCTAGAATTGACGCCTATCTATCAGCAGATCACACTTGCACGCTTATGGTTATGATAAAAATTGTTTACAATTGTTTGTTAACAGTTAGAAGCTAGAACTCTTTTCAAATACATCCAACAATACAAATATCATAGTATCCCACCCAGAAAGTACCTAAAATTAACGCCTATCCATCAGCAGATCACACTTGCATAGTTAAGGTGCTGATAAAGATGATTTCCAATGATTTGACAACAGTCAGAAGCCAGAACTCTTTTCGAATACATCAAACAATACCAATACCATTATACCCCACCCATAAACTACCTAGAACTGATGCCTATCTATCAGCAGATCACACTTGCACGCTTATGGTTATGATAAAAATTGTTTACAATTGTTTGTTAATAGTTAGAAGCCAGAACTCTTTTCAAATACATCCAACAATACAAATATCATAGTATCCCACCCAGAAAGTACCTAGAACTATCGCCTATCCATCAGCAGATCACACTTGCATAGTTAAGATGCTGATAAAAATTGTTTACAATTATTTGACAACAGTTAGAAGCCGGAACTCTTTTCGAATACATAAAACAATACAAATACCATAGTATCCCACCCAAAAACTACCTAGAACTGACGCTTACCCATCAGCAGATCACGCTTGCATCGTTAAGGTGCTGATAAATAGTTTCCAATGATTTGACAACAGTCAGAAGCCAGAACTCTTTTCGAATACATCAAACATTACTAATACCATAGTATCCCACCTAGAAAGTACCTCTAATTAACACCTATCCATCAGCAGATCACACTTGCATGGTTATGGTTCTGATAAAAATTGTTTACCATCGTTTGATAACAGTTAGAAGCCAGAACGATTTTCACATACATCGAACAATGAAAATACCATAGTATCCCACTCAGAAAGTACCTAGAACTAACGCCTATCCATCAGCAGATCACACTTGCATAGTTAAGATGCTGATAAAAATTGTTTACAATTATTTGACAACAGTTAGAAACCAGAACTCTTTTCGAATACATAAAACAATATAAATACCATAGTATCCCACCCAAGAAGTACCTAGACTAATAGTTATTTTCATCAATAGTCAAATATTTTACTAGTGGGGTACAATGTGTCACCGAGTTGTGGGGCACAATGAGTCAACTCCCAATGAGGAAACAAAAAAGTGACGGCGCTCCGAAGAAGCGCAATGTGTCACGGGCAACTGTCAACCGCATGCGATTTCTTGGAGTTTTCTAGCTCCCAAAATCCGCATTTTTTGTGTTGGACCGTGATTTATTTTAAGTTTCGGCTGTCCTAAAAGAAGGTCAATAGCAGCTCACAAAAATTATTAAAAGAACAAAATTGATTTGCGTCTCGAAAAAAAAATTTCGCTTGCGGGGAAAACATCAAATATTGTGGGGCAATTGTGTGGGGCACAATGTGTCATCGAGTTATTGAGCACAATGAGTCGACTCCCAATATTATTGGCAAACAATACCTGTTGCGCAATTATCGATGTGTATGGAAATCTGTTACTTATGTTAGGGAAATAAAAGAGTTTCAACCGACTCGTTGTACCCTACGTTTCGCAGCACTTGACACCCTGTACCCACCGATCTGACATATTGTACCCCACCCGTAGTGGACAATGAGCCAATCCGCAATTTTTTTTCGATCCCATTATTTCAGGATTTTTTTTAATCTTTTGCAAAAAATATAATAGATTTATTATACGCCTAGAGGTCTATAAAATCGGCTATGACCTTTTTTTTCTCATCAACCTACTTTGGTAAGAGTAAAAATTTATTTTAAAAATATAACACACTGTGCACCACCTTCTCCTACATAAAATAATTTCAATTTTTCAGGAATATATTATAGTTTTATGAAGAAAATGAAGAGAAGAAGGTCTTAATAGGACTCTCCTGTCAAACTGGTGGACAAAATATCTCGATATCTACTCAACCGATTTTGATGAAATGTATATCGCATATTCTTTATAATATTACCTAGGCTGTAGCATAGGATTTTTTAAATTGGATATCGCGTTCATTTTTTATTAATTTATAAAACTCAACACTTTGGTAAAAATCCGTTTTTCTTTTTAAGCAGCTGTCATTTCTACAAAAAGATTATAAAAATGTTTTTCCTGTGTTACCCTTTAGCTATTCTCTTTTTTCACAAGAAAACTTTTTTTCAAATTTTTCAGACGATGGCCGACAGAGAAAAAATGCCAACATCGGTAAAGATTTTCAAAAGAGGGTACTATTAGACAACTGATATGTCCGCCATCTTTTAATTTCCGTATCCGTTTTTTTTCAATTTGTTCATAAAACTATAATGTACTTGTGAAAAATAAAAATTATCTTATATATTTAATACTTACGTCAAAATAAAAATAAATGTTTATAGCTATTTTTCAGAGCGCCAAGGTGAGATAACACCTTAATGAAAAGTCATTTTTTCAATAGCAATGTCTTATTCGCAGGCCGTTACAATATTTAGACATTGTAGATTGCAGCACAGAATGAGGGAAAATACCGCGATTGATCGACAAATTTAATACGGAGCTTGTGGCTTATCAGAATTGATTTTTGACAAATCCTTTGTATCGTCGGTATCCTCGATAAATTCTAATTTGCATGATCGATTGAAAACATTGAGGCGGATTGAATAGTGCGAGTCCATATGTTTGTCAATTGCGTTCACATGGTACCTTTTTGATACAAAATGGCTCGATAATTTTTTTTTGTCACGATGAGAAAAGCCGTTGAATCCACTTACCTCGAGGTATTGAGGTGAGGTTCCGAGCGTGTTTTCCAACCGAGAATTACCCTTGTTATGGTCGTGCAAACTTGTCACCAATGACATAAGCCCTGTTACAAAAATAAGGTTTCGGCGAAGGGACTATTACGCTAGCTTTAACTGGTTGAAGGAGTCGACGAGCGAGGATATTCTCTGCGGAAGTACCCGCCAGATGTCCTAGACGCTTCGACACGCGTGTTCCGATCCCACATCCAACGTTATAAGCCACAATCGCTTCACTCTATGTGCCGTTAAAGGAAAAAAAAGAGGGAAATAACGTAATTGAAAATCTTACGGCCGGCGCTTTTTCAAGATCGTAAAAGCTCGTCTTAAGAGGATATCTCGCGTGTACTATTTATTGCCTGTGCAACCATCTTTAAGTATAAACCTATATAGATGCTCTATATACCATGGCTGGATAAGAGATTGGAACGGACCCGTGTACTGCTATGTACGGGTATAGTATACGTGTGCATCGACTCCCCGAAATCAAAAGGGCGTAACGTTGTCACTGTTCAGCCTGTTTAACGATGATGGTTGAGCCTTTCTTCACACAAGTTGTCAACTTATATATACAATCATATACATACAGATATACGGATACGTAACATTTATTGTGCACCGAGATGTAGTTGAAACTGAGGTTCCGTATCCACTTAACGTGAATCTTTACGCCTGAAGAGCAGCGTATATTGGACTATATATAGATATAAAGGTACAAACTTTCTTTGTAAAAGCATTTACCGCCAGGTCGATTCTTGTAGTTTACATAGCCTATCTATCCATTTAGATATAATATTTTCTCTACTCATTATTTGATAGGGTAATTTCGGGATAGTTGGCCATTGTTTTTTCAAGGTCCAGTTAAAATAAAACTACATGTATTTAGATTGTAATTACTTGTTAAATTAAACTTTGAATGTTCAACTATAGGTTAATCAACAAAAATCGAATCACTTCTAATAGGATGAACCTTAAAAATAATCAAATTAAAAAATCACAACTGGCCATCTTTTCTGGAGTGTCCGAGAGATGTGGCCTTAGTAGTACGGGAGAGTTGGCCAGTACTTGATTCTACTGGTTCTCCTTTTTCACCGTGTATTTTGTGCGTTTCAGTTCCTTTTTTTCTTCTTTTGTCCACACTTCCAACACAAGTCGTCAAATTCAGTGCAATCTTCGTGCATCCAAAGTTGGCAAATGATACACTGAAGCCAGTCTTCGATAAGACGTGTTTCGAAATAGTTTTCTCCAGAGCCCACACACTTATCTTCTTCTCTCCTTGGACCCTCTTTATCTGATGCATCGCAAAAAGCTGGCTGTTCATCATCGTCGCTACTGTCAGATATGCTTCTTAAGGATTTTCTCTTTCGTGGGGCACTTTTCACTGCTGTTTTTTTTTGTCTTTCTCAGTCTCGTTTTCTTTTTCTACGTTCTTCTTGGCAATACTTTTTAGCATTTTGGCATTTTTCGTATCTTCTTTACATTTTCTCATTTGAATGTGTTCTTTTGATGTCAGGAGTGTGCCGACTTGCTTAGCCCGTTTGGGTACTTCTACAACTTATTGTGGATGAGGAGATATTTCTATTCAAATTCGCGTTGGTATCAAATCCGGGACGTAATACTATGGCCATCACACCCTGACCGAATGTCACCATCTCTTCTAATTTTCCGGGAGAAATGGCCACACCAGCTACGTGTCAAAATGTATAAGCTCTTGTGGTTATTTTCAGGTGACGTTCAAGCGGGATTCATAAGCCATCCCGAAAACACTTAAAAACACATCATTTTTCAAAAACTACACAACCATAACTTGTAACATGAACTCCTTAACTAATTTTCAGACTAGGCAAAAGAAAAGAGGTGGGTTTTACTTCCTTTTGGTATTTTATTCGCAAATATTTTTGGATTCACGACTTCGTACGCACGACTTGAAGTGAACTGAGTGATAGCTAGCCACTCCTAGCAAGTGTTTGTAGAATTTTTTTCAGTTGGCCATCTCCCCCGGACTTACCCTATTTGCGTTTTCATTTCCATTCTTTAAGGAGGTTGCTCAGGATCTTTACGGGGCGGACGGCAAGAAGGAATCGCATATGCTTAAAGTAGTAGTCTGGCCAAGACATTTTTGGATAGATTTTTTTTTAAGGACCCATTCAGGACACTATTAAGTGATTACCTGCAAAATTTCAAAAGGATACACCGTTGTGTATTCGGGATATTGGCAATAAAAAATTGTACGGTTTTACACGTGTTTTTATGGGAGGCAATGGAAAATTGGACTTTTCACGCAATAACTTCGAAACGTTTCTACACCTTTTTTTTTAATTCTCAATTACAGAGGAGCATATGATGAAATGCGTAAAAAAATCATGAATTTTGACCGTCTAGTTTCAGAGATATAACGATTTAAATTGAGCAATATCTAGCGACGCTAGCGCCAAATATCACGACAAAAATTCGCTGTGCTTGCGACGTTGCCACGATCTTCGCGCTCGCTAGACTACAGTAGTGTGTGCATATCCGTATACGCAGATACACTGATACTCTACGTATTAGTAGCCGGAACGTTGTTATTTTTGGAACACTAAACATTATATTAGGCGTTTTCATCATTACTTTATAAGTTTTTACATCCCGATAAGATGTACAACCTACATTATAAGGATATTTCGCAATATTTCGGAGCTTTCATCGTGTTGAGAATCGGAGAATAAATTTTTCAACGTGACTGTGGCGAGACTGACACATTAAACCTGTAACGGCTGCCAACTCCAAATAATCAAATTTTCGGTTACGTAAAATAAACTAATATCAGCTGATAAATATGTGGAATGCAAATAATCGATTTTCAGAAATGTTATTAATCGTTTTTTTTGTTTATTTACATCGCGAATACGTTATTAACCAAGTTGAAATGTGGCAAACGCGCAATTTAGTTCGAAGTGGCTGGTAGTACTGAGCGCAGATACGAACGCCACATCGTGAGCGGTCACCTTTCAAACATCATTCGCGAATTAAGTTCTTGGGTTCGACGAAAATGAGAAGATGGAAGGCAACAATCCAAAGTGAAAAGCGATACAAAGTCGGTTAAAGCAAGCAGAAAATAGAAAGTAGCGAACAAAAGTAGAGGAGCGACGCATAATTGATTTGAAGGTTGTGTCGAAATACATGCACTGCGTTTTCTGTCAAGAGGAATTATTGCTGAAAAATATTAAACATGAAGAAAAATACGGCTTGGCCTCATAATTTTCTATACTCTGCAAAATATGTATTACGTTTGTTCAATTGGTAATATATAAATTTTAATTATCATATTTTTTGCGAATATTTTGTGTTGTATTACTCTCGCTCATAATCACGCGGAACAAAAATAACAATAATAATAAAACAAATATTAAAATACTCTTTCTGAAACCGCGGTAAGAAATTTGCAGTCACAATTTACGTAAATTCTCCGTCATTTCGGCGATGACACAGATCGGTGAGCGTGAAATAAAAAGAATAATGAAACAGCCGGTAACCCCGTCCAAGTTTTCCGAAGTGTGTCAGAAGAAATTTGTCAGTGGTAAATCGAGTGGCTGGTGATGAATTATCTTGAAAGGCATAGAATCAAAAATCTATTTATATGGGCCCCAACCGGGAAAAGCATAACGGACAAAAGATTAATCACGTTGAAGGGACGATACGTTCACAGGGTCTCATTTTTTCTCAACGATTATCTGCAGTCACATAATTATTTCAATTTTTCTCGAATCGCATGTTTTTTTCCTCGAGGTTTTTTTTTGTCACACACAATTCCCACTGCTGTTCCATCATATTCGGTGTCTTCTTCTGACACATTTCTACCCTCACGACTGCAGGGAACAGAACGAAAAAAATGGATCACGTCGATAAATAGTTTTCGGGATGAACGTTTATCGAAACGCATCAAATAACAAGATAAAAACGGTCGAATAATGGAGGTATTGTTTATGTGTCATGGGTAGTTCAGATTGATTATGTGATCGTCCGGTGACACAAGATAGTGCGCCACTTCGTTCTATTCATAAGATTAACTTCATCTTTATAGCCAGTGAAGAATCGTGTATGTATTATATATTTTTCTTGCTCTCCAGCTCTCTTGCTCTTTATACATATGCAGGAGACTCATGATGTATACCGTACAGCTGTAATACCATATGTAGGCATACACTTGGCTGTATGTTGATTCAATCGATTATCCACTTGCCGCTCTGCTTCTTCCGTACATCTAGCGACAGTGTAGTGTATTGCCGTCAAGCATTAACATATCCATGGGAACTTGTGTGTATGCGTATGCGTGTGTGTGGGCATTTATCACGCAAGTCGATCATTCCGGACGTGATAATCGCTTCGTTCGATTCTGAAACTAGTTATTTCATGACCCACTAAACTACTTCTTTAAGATAGGCCAACCAAAACAGTCCCGATTGGCGGACAAGGGTTCTATATATTATGCAGTTCCCTATAGAGCTGGAGGATCTATCACGTAGAGAGAGCATTGCTGCGTATGTCTCCATATACGCGTGTGCTTCGCTTTGGTAATTCAATGAAAATTGATCCAGCACCTTTTCGATTGGCTGAACCTTAATATAGGTGGTGGGAGCACCACAACTCCAGGCACCACTACACGCGCGTAGGGGTGAGGAGGGGCAAGATGGGGTATTTAAGGTTTGAAGCTTAATAAAACTCATGTTTTTAAAGTCACATAATCGTATTTATTTCTGAGTCAACTTACAATAATCAGTCTCACAAGATTTGGTTCAATTAGGAACATTCGAGTGTTAATTATAGGAAATAAAAATTAAAAACAAAAAAGAGAGTCCTCCCCATCTTGCCCCATACTGCAAGATGGGGAAGTCCCCGGGGGTATGATGGGGTACACTATTTTCCAATCACACTTTATTTTATTTTTTCATTGAGATTTTTTCTTTTTCACTTCTTGCTTGATGCATAGTTTCTTCGGACCATATTCTCCTCTCCGTCTTGCGTTTATAATTCCGCACCATCCTAGAAGGAAAGGAAACTATGTATAGCACACAGTTTTATCAAAAGAAGATTATTTAAATGTAATAATACATATGCTGTCTAAAAATAACATAAAAATCATTTTAAAAAACTCAATAATTCTGTGTTCGATTTACTATGGGGCAAGATGGTGTGGTAGATCCCCATCTTGCCCCACCTTATATTTTGCCAATCAAATATTTACAATCAAATAACGACACGCAACGCATCAAATAGCAAGTCCTTACCTGATTCTACATTAAATATAGCACATATAGCAACAGCACGACACCATGTAGCGTTAATTGACAAAGCACGGACAACAATACAAAAAATCAGTTTTCTCTTCTTCACTCGATACGAGTGCACTCTGTAGCGACGACACGCGGGGGACTGATGCGTGTCATGCCAGCTCATCGTACGATGCCAGAACTAACGTGATTGTTTCATTCCAATCGAGTATGTGACTGGGTACCCTGTCTTGCCCGCAACCCCGTCTTGCCGCCTCGCCCCTATCGCTCATCAACGTATGCCGGCTCATCGGGCGCACCTGATTGGCCCGTCGCTAAAAATTAATAATAATTCAGGGATTCATCTGAGACCCATACATATTCATATCAATCGACTTAGAATTTCACCCCCAATCCCTTATTTCCTGAACTATATTCAGTTCTGGGACACTATGTATATATAAATATATATATTTAACGAGTTTTATGACAATATACATAAATAACAAATTCTCTAACTGGGACCGAACGAAGTTTTTGGTCATGGATCTGTCCAAAAAAGTGATCCGATCATAAAGTAGTCATAGGTACCTATGACATCAGTCTCCATTTATTTCACATATTTTCAATAATTTTTTTTCATAATAAAATTCATCTCAATATTTTAATCTTTTTATACATAAAAATAGAAGTTTCAAAGTACAAGAAATAATTTTAGAAATTTTTTGTTTTCAAATTTATATTGGTGATCTGGCTGCCTGAGGTTACCCCTGCTTTCATCTTGTCGACAAGAAATCTGGACTTTGGAGCATCTGAAAATAAAAAGTCGAGTATTTTATTATAAAGTAGAGTTATAGTTATGACCCCTACCGAAAACTTTCACCACCGATAAGAAAAAACAAAATGGCGTACTTTTGAATTTTCGAACGTTTTTCACAACTTAAATTATTTAAAAATATAATTAAATATCAATGAAAATTTATACCCTTAGTAGGGGTCGAAGAAATACACGCATAGAATAATCTCCGTAAATTTGAGCCTAATCGGTGCAATACTTTTTCCGAAATCATGTCGACAAGGTCGAAAAACGTTGTTTTGAGAAAAACGCGTTTAAAGTTTTTCTTGTAAAAATGTACATAAAACTTTGCAAAAAAGCCTCTTACCCTTAATTCTGCGATACCTGGTCCATACAGGATTCCTTTGGCTTCTTCAAAAGCTTCACGTTCTTGGGATTTTTGGTGTCGGATCTCTGTTCTGCGAACTTTGGACTCTCGACACAGCGGTTGCGCGTTGAGCGCGCGGAGACGCTTCTATCGTACCACTCTTTTCAAGGGGCTGAAAAGAGTGGAGAGTTCTATTATTGAATTTGATCATACGTTCAGGCGCCGTCACGCTACATCGGTCATAAAAGATGTGATATTTTCCAGTGTAATATCGTTGGACTTATGACGATCTAGGTCTGGAATATCGGTCGCGTAGGTAAATGACGCATCCGTTCGCCGACGGGTCCGTATGTGAGAAGCGCCTCTGGCTAGCGAAAATTGAATCGACACATACTCGAATTTTCATTAGGTTTTGGTCATCGTGGAGTGGATAACGCGCGTAAAATTTAAATATACTTATATTAAACATTTTCTCCATGACCTCGATCGCTCGACTGCTGGAGATTATACAACAGTAAGCTAAGACCTGAAACAGACAATCTCCAGTGTACAGCCGCGAAGCGAAGAGAAAAAGCGACGAGAGAATTGCGGTTGCTATTTTTAGCACGCTCCTTCGTCAAAGCTCTGATCGAGAACGGAGTTTGGGGGATGAAAAAAGAGGGGTAGGAATAAAGCGAGGTAGAGTAGACGATGAGAACAAAGCCAGGAACAATTTTTCTTCGACCTCTCGACAAGTCGGAATCCTCACGCCCATGGAAAGAAGAGGACGAGAGAGAGAGAGAAAGAGAGACAGAGTCTGGGCACGGAAGAAATGATGGAAGAAAAGAGGGAAATAAGAAGGGTGAAACATAAGCGACGAGTTGTCGATTTCCGTCGAGGAGTCCTGGAATTCGTTTCTACTAAAGATTCCAATGTTTTTGGACAGTCCCAAACAGCCTCTTCGATTTTCGTTCTCCTGGAGTATCCGGGCACGTGCGCACAGCTGTTCTTTTTCGCCCTCACACTTGCGCTCTCTCACTGATGGAAATCCTGTTCGGCGTCACGTATTTTCTATCAACTAGTGATCACGACTCAGAGAGTGTTAACTTGAACAAGAAACAATTCCAGTATTCATTAAAGTGATGCTAGTTTTAGTTTCAGTGTATAATCTTCGGAGCTTTTACGAACGCATGTCCGTTGGCGTAATTAGGTAGGAGCTGCCCCCCCCCCCTCCCAGACCCTCCAGGACTGTATATGCTCCCTGCCCAGGATTTTCAAAATATCTGTCTTATTCACGGACATACGTATAGATCGGGTAACTCTGTTACTTTTTCGATAGAAAGAGTGAAGCTCTCATTGTAAATGATTTATTACCAAATAGTACGTGATATTATTGTAAATCTAAAACATTGATTTGAGAATCTACCGTTAGCTCATACAGTTGATTTATTTTTTAAATTCGATATGAAGAACGGAGAGGAGCTCATCAATTATTATTGAAGAACTTCACCCTCAATCCGTGAACCTGGGTCGTTTTTGTCCTGCCCAAAACATTTTCTTAGCAGGTTGCTATTTAATTTAAAAAAAAATTCAAAATAAGAAAAAACCTTATTTTCCCTTGAGAAGTACGGCCTAAAGATTGACCATGAATTTTTTCAGATTTTTTCATTGACAATTTTTGGTTTGGCAGTGACCCAGGTTCACTGGATTAAGGTGCCTCAAATACTTTCACGGATTGAGGGTTAATAATTGATGAGTTAACCTCAGAAGCTCAAGCGATGGTGATAAAAAACATACTTCAATTAAAACCGATGCAATGGTCTAGTGGTTAGCGTGCTTGCCACTAAACCTGCAGACCGGGAGGTCCCGAGTTCGAATCTCAGTGTGGAAAAAGGAGAAAAGAAACAGTCACAGTGAAGGAAAAAATAGGTAACAAACGCGAACAGCGTGTACCTTAGGAAAAAACATTACAATAAAAACATCAATTAAAAATGATGAAATAAATGCTAAAAAATTAAGATTTAAAGGAGGAACATTATATTAAAATTAAATTAATTAAATGAAAATTAAAAAAATTTAATTTAATTAAATTCAATTAATTAAAGGAAAATCAAAATGTAAAGGAGTATTGCCTTAACTTAGAACTTTTCCAAGCAGCAATAGGACTCCCAGTGAGCTTAGCCGGCTGTGAGAGAAGTTTTTATGCCATGATATGAATTAAAATGTGGCTCAGAAACACCATGCTTCAGGAATGATTCTTTCATATGTCACTGCTGAACTTGGACAGTAACATTGTTAAAAACAAATTCCAGGGGAAAAAGTATTGAGCCGATTGGCAGGAAAAAATAGAAAACTAAGACTTATTTAATTGAGGATATACTGAAAGTAAACGTTGAATACTGGTAACTGGATTAAAGAATGATGAAAAATTAGATGATTATTTTTTAAGGTATTATAAGACTTTGATATTAATATTAACATGAATTCCATGTGTGCTACGTGATCATCGACTAGAATCTAAATTTTATTTAAAAAAAAATGATTCTGGACGAAACCAATTCCTGTCAGGCCGGTCACTCCTGGGTTTCCCCAGAAATAAATGCTGGCTATGCCAACCCTCACGCCTCTTACCTTTAAACCACCCTTGTCATCCTGCCATTGCGTGTTTCTGAGCAACCCCCCAAAGCATTATCACCATATTATCACTCTTTCCTGATGCTCTAATGTATGGTATATACGAGAGGACAGTTTTTGTCGTATTTCCAATAGCAACTCTGTAAAACTGCGTTCCACTTTACTGCCATTGATAAGTAATGGGAGTTGATTCCTCGATTGTTAATTAAGAAGAATAATAGAATATGATTAATCGAAATCATAGGGAAATAACGATGAAATATCATTTCATTGTTGAACTATACGAAGAATGGTAAGCTCGGTCGAAAAAAAAATATAGATCTTGCTCGTTGGAAAAATACAGTTTTAAATGGTATTGTTAATAATAAAACTGCTTCCTGTTCACTCGATTACAAATACATATTCGTGCATCAAGCTTTTTTTTCACAACTATAATGAGTATTGACGAATGTACCACATAATATCGACCATCCATTCGAATAAAAGAAACCCCGTTCAACGAACTTAAGTTCTTAAAATAACGCAATCATTTCCGCTGAACATTAAATTTAATGACTATATAATTAAAGCTGATTAATTGTTATCGGAGCGCCGACTGTTATAATTGCACAATCAAATATATGGTAAGTCACAATTTCGTAGCATAATGCGATCAAATCATTCGAATTAACATTTCGTAAATATTCTATGATACGTATACGGTTATATGGCTCATGTGCGGTGCACCGATACATAAAGGGTGTCTCAAAATGATCTGACATTTTTTATTGCGCGGCATTTTTTTTTGTGGCGTACATAGAGTACTAATCTTTGCCAACGAGCACCAGGAAATATAGAAGTTTTTATTCATGGAGAATTACACGATCGAGCAGCGCATAGAAATTGTGAAAACCCACTGCGAAACAATGCAGTTATTGCAGGCAAAGTTTCATGGTCATATTATCTCGCGCCTCGGCGATGTGAATTGGCCACCAAGATCGTGCGATTTGACGCCATTGGACTTCTTTCTTTGGGGTTTTCTGAAAGGAAAGTTGTATGCCAATGATTCATAGACCATTCCAGAGATTAAGGAAACTATTGGACGCACCATTAAAAAAAAATTAATCCGCAATTATGCCAAAATTTTATTGAAAATTTTGTCAAAAGCGTGAACGTTTACAAACAGGGATGAGGCGACCTTTTATCGGATATTATATTCCAGATATAACCTCCACGTTTGTACCTTACATTCAAGTAAAACTATTCGTACTTTTCAAATAAATAATACGTGTTATTAATAAATAAAAATTTCAGATCATTTTGAGACACCCTGTAGTTGTGAACAGCATTGACGGTGGCATGTGTACTGTATTCATGTATTTATGGCCAGGGTACAAAGGGACGTAAGAGCGAGCGAGATGGAGTTTCTTCAAAGGGTGGCTGTGGTTCACGCGATGAGAGTTGGGACATAGAATGAAATCACAGAATGTGAGCCCTGATTATTCCAGATTATGATAGTCTTGGTTATGGCTCATCCTATTCGGGGCGATGATGCTCGTGCATAAAAGCAACGTAAGCGGGCCGATTGAACGCTGGTTATCCTCGCTGAACCCTTACCTTCTCCCTGTTGCAACCCTCTGGCTATTTCGGATTTATTCATGAAACTGAAGGGTAAAAGAGAAGGGAGGTAATGTATTGGGAGAGATGAACAGCAAGGGGAAAGAGAGATAAAGTGAAACGAAATTTCGAATGCGTAATGAATGCTAAGAGAGAAAAGAAATGCAGAAAAGGAGAGTGAGTGAGAGAGAGAGAGACGAATAATCAGGCGGGCAGCCAGGCGAACACAGGGAGAAACAAAAAGAGCGAGAGGAAGAGAGAGAGAGAGAGAGAGAGAGAGAGAGAGAGAGAGAGAACCATGAAGGATTGCTAAGATTAAGAGCTAACACCATTGTAAATTTTTCAAAAAATCGTTGTTTTTTTTACTTAAAAGATGCTTTGAACCCTCTCGAAAATGAAACAAAAAATTTTTTCTGTAAATTTTTTGTTTTCATAAAAAATACATTTTATTATGAAATAAATTTTTTTGAAAATATGTGCAATACACGGAGACTGATGCCTCAAGGCCTTAGGCTACTCTAGAGGCCAAAAAAGGGCATATTTTGTGATTTTTTTTCAGCGAAACCATAAAATAAATTGGAATTACAAAATAGGGGTTTTATTATACACGTAAGTGACTATACAAAATTATTTTTTTACAGCGATACATGTCAAAATGGCAACTGTGCAGCATTTTTCCGATGACGCCTTTATTTCTGGAAGGTCAACGACCGGACCAACAGCTCCTATAATTTTTCAGATATGATGAGACACTAACGTTTTTTCGATTATATATAAGAATAGCTATAGAAGTACGTAGAATTTTTTTGATATATTGTTTTTTGTCAAAATGGCGCGATTTTTCTCGTTTGAATTTATAACAACATTTCGAAGAGAAATACGTAGGGGATTTTCGATAAGTTAATTTAAACATTTTTATCAACAAAAGATAGCCCTTTTTTGTCGAAAATTGACAGTTTTCATTCAAATGCTCGCCAATCTCACAAAAATCAATATTTTTAAAATCCCCTACGAACTTCTCTAGCTATGAACATCAAGATTAAGTGGTTTTTTCCAGAATCAAATTCACACAAGTTATGCTGCGTGGGGCAGAGCGCAGCATATTCAACTCGCCTCGGGAGAATTGTCGCCATATTTTTTATATTTTCCTTAAACATTTTTTTGCATACTTAAATATATGCTTAATAACCTTCTCGAATATTATTATGGTATAACCTTTCCTTTCGTCCGAAAAAAATTGTAAAAAAAACGCTTTTTTTAAGCCATTACAGTGATGTTAGGCCTTAAGGTATTCCTTTCGCGGAGCACCATATTTTGTGGGCGCATAAGTCAGGGCCCTTTCTATTCATTAGTAGATAACAGCGGCGCTTAATAAAAGTAAGTTACAATTAATTTTTATACCCAACGATGAACGGGAATGAAAAAGTTTGCATAAATTTGGTAAATTTTGACATTTTTACATATTCTCTGAGAAGTCGCGGTTACGAAAAGTTACTTTCTGGTTACGGTTACTTTAAACGTTCGGTGATTACCTGTTATTATTGTTATTACGGAATCTTTAAAAAAAAATTACATACTTAGATCAGTTTTTATCACACATCTAGTGTTATGGAGTATATAAATTATCAGATATAAATGTGGCTAGCATGTCATCTTCATAAAGTGCTGCATAAATTAGACGATTTTTAAAGACGTTATTTTTTGTTAAAAGTTCGGTAACTTGTCTTGAAATTTTACCAGTACACTAGGATATAGTTTTACTTAATTTTTGACGAAAATCAGTTAATTGTTAAATATACGATTTCGTGAAAGGAATACCTTAAATGGCAGCGTTTGAGAAACCCTCTACCGTCACGAAAAAAGTTGTAAAGCCGTCGGTTTGTTTGTTCGTTCGGGCGCTGACAGGAGAGCTTATATGAAAATCCATCTCTATAAGCGAGCGAGATACTGAAAAATAGACGTTTTGTTTGAAATACGAATTACGGTGATGGAGGGTTGTTTGACGTGAAGGGTTGGGTCGTGACCTCCAGCTCGGACATTCATAATATCACGTTCTTAAATATATCTCTTTTGTGGATGGTAAAACGGCACGCCAGACAAAAGCTATTCTATCCGACTTTGTACGTGTCTCCCTAGCTTACTGAATCCGTAACCATTTTTTAAGTTGTTGTTCTAATGTGTGCGCATACACATACACTCATATACATATGTGTACACTATAGCCTACTTGTATGCAAAATTTACACCACATTTAGAATTGTTCGTGCGGGATTAAGTAACAAATGATTATGCAGATTTTCACACCTGTAAATGTACATATGTTGATCACCCAGTTGTCATGAATGGTGTATCGATCGGGGTTAAAAGTATTCATTGTTTTACTCAATATAATATTTGCGGGCAACATTTTAAACAGATTCGTTTCGTCTTTCAAGTGTGATGAAATAATAAGCACATGAAAGAAAAGTTAATCGCATCTCACGGGTACTGCCCGATCGATCGGGATAAAAGTAGCCGATTAAATTGTACGGGTTATAGCCCGTCGGCGTAAAAAATTTCACAGAGGTCCAACGTCGCTTTGGCATTTATAATATAATTAATCATTTAATCGTAATCCACGAGAATTTCCCTATCGATCTGGGAAAAAAAGTAATCTTTTTTTTTACTTTCGATGATAGCTTACTTGCGTGCTAAATTTAATCGAGATCCGAAACATTGTTGACAGATAATTGAGTTTCGAGCAAATGTACAAATTTTCACACAAATATACATTTATTTTTTTATTTTTTTATACATAAGGGTCTATAAAAATAAATGTACACCCTTAGCCAAAAGTATAAGGCACCCTGTGATTTTTCTATCTGGATTAAAAATCGAATATCTTGGCGAAAAAAAATCGTAAACCGATTTATCAAATAAAGTTTTAAAGAGGATAAGACCAGCTTCATTTTTCTTTATTATTATTATTTTTGCGATTTTTTTTGTACCCGGGACGTCATTTTGAAAATGCCACTTCCACTAGAAAATAACAGACATTTTCGTATAAATAAGAGATAGGTAATCACAGTTAAGTAAAGGGTGTCTTAAAATGACCTGACATTTATATTTATCAATAAAACGTATCATTTATTTGAAAAGTACGAATAGTTTTATTTTAATATAAGGTACAAACATGGAGGTTATGTGTGGAACACAATATCCGATAAATGGTTGCCGCTTCCCTGTTTGCAAACGTTCACTCTTGTGACTAAATTTTCAACAACATTTTGGCATAATTGCAGACTAATTTCATTAATGGTGCGTCCAATTGCTTCCTTGAGCTCCGGAATGATCTTTAGATCATTGGCTTACACTTTTCCTTTCAGAAAATCCCCAAAGAAAGAAGTCCAATGGCGTCAATTCGCACGATCTTGGTGACCAATTCGCATCGCCGCAGCGCGAAATCACACGACCATGAAACTTCGTCTGCGATAACTGCATTGTTTCACATTGCGTTTTCACGATTTCTATGCTCTGTTCGATCGTGTAATTCTCCATGACTAAACCTCAATACTGATGCCAGTTGTCAAAGATTAGTACTATATGTTCGCCACAAAAAAAATGGCCCGTAATTTAAAATGTTCTTTAAATGCATCCATAGTACGAGCCTAGAATTTTACACTGGAAAAAATTAAAGTACGTGTTGTAAATTTGTAAAAACTTCTTGTCTGTTTTCTTTTTGTGTCACAGAACACGGATTTACGTACAATTGAGAAAAAAACAGAGTCCGAAACGGACGCTGGGGAAGAAAATTAATAAAGTATAAGCGCAAAAAACGTATAAGTAGAAAACGTAGCAATGAAACTTTATTACATTCGTTATAGGCGGAATTTTCCGGGGCCAGAGAAATATGACGTATAAATGATAAAAAAAAGTATAAGTGCGAAATGTATAAGCGAGATTTCACTATATATACCTATATTATTCTGTCAATGCTATGTACAGCCAATTGTCTCGAAACTCAATTATCTTGAACAGAGTTAAACCATAGCAACGAACTACACGATTTTTAGCACTCTAAATGTGACGTCCTCTGCAATAGATCAATGATGCATTTTCCCGGTAATTTTTTTTTTTATAAGATCCATTGGAGCCTCCGCTTTATTCATAGACGTATCAGTTTTTCAGAACATAAAAAAAACTTGTGGATGGAAAATTTTCATACTTTTCGAAAGAAAATGAAATCTACTGTTTGTCTAACATGTGTTATGTGATAATGTGGATAAAGATCTTCATTCGTTTTAAGATATGAATTCCTGAATAGAGGCATTAGTACTAAAACGGACATTCGTTCGCAACGTGAAGGTAATAGTTTCTTGGCAATATTCCTTAGCAATGGTCTTGTCGATTGGCACGATAGAACTCTCGATATTCGACGTACTCAATTTACGATAAACGCGCAAATGTTATTTATGAAGGAAATGCACGATATTAAAGCTCTCGAGTAGTTATAACGATAGTAAAACAGAGACAATGTGGAACGTTTACGGGACCGCAATAATGTAAGAGGCTATCGTTAGATGGAAATTCAAGGATCGTATGTTATCACAGTTCATTTAATATCCTCGTATACATCAAGGCTGTGCATTACCTAGGCACAAGGGTTGTATTCAATTGCACGCAGCGGGGGTTGGTCCAAAATTAGCTGGTGAACATTAGCAGAGCTCTACTTAAGTCGACTAGAATTCTCTGCTGTTTCACAGTCCGCCGTGCTGCATAGAAGGTACTACCCCTCACGAGCGAGGATTTCCAACCTAACGTGTCTACGTTTCTCCTAGGGAAGGGAGGACAAACCCTCCTCTTTATCGACCATAATCAGAATCAATTGTCAGTGTAATTCTACGAATTACCTTCTGTAATAAGTCAAAACATCCTTCCGTCCCTTTGTGTCTCTCTGCAACCTTATACACGTTATATCGCTCTCCCCCCTCTCTCTCTCTCTCTCGCCCTTTTCTTCTTGGCCATATTATGCAACCTCCCTCGTGTAAATAACCTCACGTACGAGACGCTCGAAAACTTCGTGAAATTCATAATTCTTGAACAATTTTATCGCACAGTCGCACTCTTCGACTTATCATAAAGCTCGAGCCATTTCTCTCCCCCGGTCTTTTTCTTTTTCCCTATTTTTCGTTCTCCCTACATCCCGCCAAAGTAAAACTATTTACGCTTAAATGCTGCGCATGAATTCTGAACAACAAACACGAAAAGCTCCCTGATTTTGCTACATTATACCTTGTTTACAGGAGTGTGAGAGCTATGGAAAATTGGTGACGTGTGTAATGTTACGCATGGGCTTGTTCAAAACTACCACAGTCTGCAATTTATATATATATATATATCCTTAGCGACGTACATATAGGGACCGGTTGTACAAATCGCAGAAGCCGCAAAAGTACGTTTACGATTGTACTTGGTGGTATACATACCTCTGAATATTTTTATGTATACAAAGTTAAAGATTATATTAACAAATTATAAAGATTGCCTTAAAATGACCTGACATTTCAAATTGCGCGCCATTTTTTTGTGACAAACATAGAGAACTAATCTTTGACATCCGGCATCAGGAAGTATTGTAGTTTAGTCATGGAGAATTACAGGATCGAGCAACGCATAGAAATTGTGAAAATTCACTACAAAGATGGCGCAGCCTACCACACTGAGGGCGAAACAATGCAGTTATTGCAGACGAAGTTTTATGGTCGTGTTATCTCGCCCCGCGGCGATGTGAATTGGCCACCAAGATCGTGCGATATGATGCCATTGGACTTCTTTCTTTGGGGTTTTCTGAAATGATAAGTGTATGCCAATAATCCACAGATTATTCCGGAGCCTAAGGAAGAAACTGGACGCGCCATTAATCAAATTGATCCGCAATTATGCCAAAATGTTATTGAAAATTTCGTCAAAAGAGTGAACGTTTGCAAACAGGGACGAGGCGGTCATTTGTCGTATATTGTGTTCCACACATAACCTCCATGTTTGTATCTTATATTAAAATAAAAATATTTGTACTTTTCAAATAAATAATACGTCTTATTAATAAATTTAAATGTCAGGTTATTCTGAGACACCCCGTACGTTATATGTAGAGCGGTAATAAGAGGGACATTTGTATTTTCGGTATCGATATATATGGGGACCAGGAATCATTCGGAAATATTTATAAAGTTAAAATATGTCCGCTAAAGAAATGATATAACAAAAATTGCAACAGCTTTTTACGCTTGTGTTCAGACACTAGTGTGGCATACAGAATTACCCGTAAAATCTAGAAGAGTCTTAAGAAGTTGCCTTGAATCAATGTCTTATTTTTTTGATTGCATATTTTTTTCATAACTTTTTTCAAAATGATCTTTTTCATTGTATTGCTTTGTTTTATTTGAAAATCGAAAAGGAACAGGATTTTTGAAACATGATAAAGTAAATTCTGTGAAAAATGGTGTGTCGAAAAAACCGAATGAATTTATTTGGCATGACTCGAAATAGAATTTTCGTATTATGTTTCATATGTTATCATAATATCATTTTGTATAGTAGTTATATAATACAATTTAAGATAAAAAAACGGTAACGTATGGTTTCGTGAAAAAAAATGATGATCTTTTGACCCTGTTTCATGTATAGATAGGCATCCAAAATCGCCACTTTTTAATTTTTTAAACCACTCAAAGCACTATGATTTAACAAGAGCATGCTCACCGTAAGCTTCGACAAGAATTTGATGCGATTCTGCAGCAGTTTTCTTCAAATGGTAACAGAAAATTAATGCTGTCCGCAAATCGTAATTTCCAGGCACAAAATTCGACATCTTCAACGCTATAATAAACTACGTTGGGGTATGAAACTTGTATTGTTGTGAATTAAAAATCTTTGTCAAATGTCAACAAAGCAAATGGCGCCAATGACGCGACTTGACGGTAACTACATTGACAGCTAGGGCCACCTATGGGCAAATTCCGGTTTCATGTATATACTATCACTCGGCGATAAAATTTTAACGCGTTGTATTCATACAGACCCTTCTGCTGCTCTTGCGGTGTAAATTTATGCAAAAGCACGTGTCAACTTGAGCGCAAGCGCTGTTAAGCAATACGTACTTATATATATTATACATACGTTTATAACACTCACACACATACGCTTATATATATATATATATATATATTTATTTACAAGGTGTTCCAAACGCTTGCTGACTGCTAATTACTACCGTTTTAATTCTGTAATTTGTTTGTGCATTAGGTGCTTTGGACTGTTTAAATATCCAAATCACCAAATGTCCAAATTAAATTATGCCAAATTTCAGATTGAAAACCGTCGTAATAAGCAGACAGCAAGCGAAACACTGAACGAGCGTCGATCCAATTGAAAAGTCACATATTATCTACCTAAGAATCGGTTTTGCTTGTACCGCCTCCCTTCCACGTACTCGTCATAAGTGCTCTGCTTTCAAATAATGCGTTTCCAATGTAAATAAACAGTTTAAGTTTGTTTGGTCCAAAATTCGACTTTCTAGCAAAGCACTACTTTGCAATGAATAAAAATCGTTAGACAAGAACTTTCGATTATCAGGGCTATCAATTTGACCTTTTCAGAATCCTCATAGGGTGGGCCAATTTTCCTACTACGGGGGCACGTCTCGGTAGAACATTTTTCTTTTTCAATTCAATGATGGAAATACAGGGAAAAAATTATGATCCAAAAAGTTATTACAAATTCATTTTATTCTAAGAACTCATAATGGCAATAATGAAGATTCCGATTTCGTGGGAAAGCCAAATCATCAGGCTACATCTTTAAAAAAAAACTGCAAATGGTGAGTAATTTCTTTTTAACTAATTTTTTTTGTACAAGTGGGAACTGATCTTTCAAAAATATTTTTAAAAAATCATCTTTTCATTAAATTAAAAAAATCAGACTTTTTTGGTTGGAAATGATCTTGACTACCTCCCCACTTTGTTTGATCCATGACTTTTGGACCACCCTGTGTATATATTTAAATACAAATATGTGTGTGTATATGTATATATATAATACGAAAGCGAGTTCTCTTGCACTCGAACGCAAAGTACTATTAGGGATGCAAACTAGAAACAAAACAGAAGTGCAAACGTTGTACATGTGTGTGCATGTACATACGCAAACGTATAAATTTATATATATATATATGAGTGTGCGTATTTTCGTATGCACGAGTACATAAAGACGAGCGTTGCTGACGAATATGAGTATATGCAAGAGTGTACATTGTACCGACTGGAACTGAAATCCCAAAGGGTTTCCCAATTATGTTTCCCGAGCGAGAAAAAATTTAAAAAATACGTTTTTTTTTTGTCCTCGTTCTGTATTATGCGTATATGTGCGTATGCGGGGACAATATGATTTTCAACCCGTTACATTTATATGATGCTGGCTATCAGCACATTTAGCTGTCTTAAGGCCTTAGGGCACTCTAGAGAGCAAAAAGGGCACATTTTGTGATTTTTTTTCAGCGAAACTATAAAATAAATCGGAATGACAAAATAAGAATTTTATTACACAGGTAATTGACTATTGGCCCGAACCTTTCGATTTGGCTGAAACTTTAATATGTTCATCTTAAAACGCTTGTATGATTTTTTCAAATTTTTGTACATAATTACAAATACATAGTGAAATTTTGAAAAAATCGCCCGTTTTTTTTCAAATGCTCATAACTATCTGAAAAATGGATCGATTAAGGTCTTTTTTTTAATTCTTCATTTTGAAATTTTCTTTACGAAAAAAAAAATATTTGAAAAATATTTAAACTCATCTTTGACATGATTTTTTAGTTTTTTGAAAAAAAACGCGATTCTTCCAAAGAATGCCACCTTTGATTTTTTATTTTATTTTTTGTAAAAAAAATATGATAAATTTAGCAATTTTTGCCGCTAGACCCATCGTGGTAAGATTTTTCTTTCTACTTTTTTATCTAAATTAAAAAAATATTAGTTCTTAATTTTTTTCACACTCAGCTGTTTGCTATGGTGCAATAATATCCATTAATAAGTTCTATGGTTTTCGAAAAAATGCAGTTTACTATTTCATTTAATTTTGCCGCTAAAATATTAAACGACAAGCATCTGTCGTTTGATATACACTGACTGTTTTCATCGTCGGAAGACTACAATAATACTGTGAACGGTCTCCGTGATCGATTTTCGAAAACCAAAACCATTTCAGGAACTCAGCAGTTGCTCTATGTGATACCTGACACAAATGGTGGACTTATTATTAAAAATTTCTCGAATTCAAGAGATCACAAATTATGTAAATTATTCAAACGTCACAGAGATGAATAAATTCATCATTAATTACTATTAAACAATTCATTGAATACCTATTTACTTCATTCCCCATTAAATAATCCTTTAAAAATAATTTAACATAATTGGAAAACTTTTTAAGTGAGTTAATATTATATACAAAGTACTGAGTATGATAGAATTAACCATTTACAATTATTTCATCATAGGACACAGCTATATTTGGAAAAAAATTAAAAATAGAAAATTTTTCAATTTAGAAAAAAAAATAGAAAGAAAAATCTTACCACGATGTGTCCGGCGGCAAAAATTACAAAATTTATTATATTTTTATTTACAAAAAAAAATAAAAAATCAAAAGTGGCGTTCTTGGAAAAATCGCGTTTTTTCCAAAAAAGTAAAGAATCATGTCGAAGATGACTGAATATTGTTTAAATATTTTTTTTCATAAAGAACATTTCAAAACGAAGAATTTCATTTCATATATATTCAATGTTTCACTCCCTAGGAGGATTTCGCAAAAGTACAGAATTATTCGCTTCTTTTCCTCGAAGAATTGCAAGAAACAATAATAAGATAATGCACCCTTCGCAGATTAAGTGTAATCCACCCCGTCGTTTGATTTCCGTTCCGTAGAGCTTTTATCCTATTAATTCATGATCGCAAGTAATCGTTTCAGTAATCGACGAACCGCAACGAAAGCATGAAGATGAAGGTATTATAATGGGGGACGTAAGTCCCCGAGGTGGACAGCAGACGAAGCATGCGACGTGTACGCGTTCCTAGAGAGGGTTGTGGAAACGAGCTGGATGTAGAAAGAGAGAAAAAGGAGAAAAAAGTGATTTAACGAGAACATCGCGTGTCCCTGCCCCGTTAATCGTCGCTTTCGGTTCGTTCTCCCTCACGGCTATACTTTCTCTCTTATACTAAGCAATCTTCGTATCACTGTCAGTGGTGGGCGGTTAACTTGACAATGTTCCGGTGTAGAATTTTCCGAAAGTGATGTCAATGTCACGCTTCGTGTATTTTCCTCACTAACTTTTGCAAACTCTCTTTCACTCACTCGCGCTGTTATTCCTGAAAAATCATTCATTGCGCTTGAACTTTTTGCTGCAATTATAATACGTGTACGAATATACACATATATGCAGAGGACTTTTTTTCTTTTTTTTTTCTCGACCTCGCGCATCCCATTATATGTCCAATGCGATGTAATTATGACCAAAACTTTCAGAGCCAAAGGAAGAGAATCGAGGGTGGCGGATCCACCAGTTAAGGCACACACACACACACACACACACACACACACACACACACACACACACACACAGACTATCATAATCTGAAGATTTATCGGCAAATGTCGAGACGAGTAAAAGTTTGATTGCCTAACGCTATTCTCCCCCAGCAAAATGTTCGGGAGGGAGACGGGCTACTGATTTTTTTTTATTTTAATATTTTTTCTTCCCTTCCCTTCCGTTCATCCCCAATTTCTCTTGCGCTTCGTCGCACTCGCCCGATCGCCCTCTCATACTCTCAACTTGGTGCGTTCTTCTCGTTTCCCATGCCCTTCCACGTCACTTTCCATTTTTCCAGCTTCTACTCCGGCTGCTTATCCCTCCGGTATTCTCACCAACACTCGCAAGGAGTCGCTCGAGGCGACAGAAATCTACGACCCTCCTCTCGATCCTCTTGATTGCTTTCGCACGCACCGATGAGGGTAAAAAACAAAGTTATTCAAAATTGTATCGTAATTGTAAAATTAAGAGTTCAACGATTTTCGCATTATTTTTTTTACGTAGAGAGTATTTTAAGTGCTGCTTTGGGATTTGTGACGGATTTTTTTAGTTTAAAAAAGGTGTATTGAAAACTCGGACAATATTCTTCCTAACCCATACAAACTATTTTTTGTTCGACCATACACGAAGTTTCGAACAACTAAGATGGTCGAGCACGGTAATTACCTCATGAATTATTTTACTCTATCTTTGAACGAAAAAATAGAATTACCAACAGACATCGGAGGAACTATTTATAAAAATATGTAATCAGTTTGATCAATCAGTTCAAATAAGTTATCAATTATTTATAAAAATATGTAATCAGTTCGATGTTAACCTTTCCAGGTGTCAAATGCTTGATATGGCAATTTTCTTATTTTTTATTTCCTGGTAGACTATCTAAATCCAAACGCCATACTCCAGAAATAAGATCTTTCCGAAAAGTCCTAACCCAGAAATGTTACATTCCCAAAATGTGACCGCACAGAAAATTGCGGCGCATTAACACCTAAACAGGGTTTGCTATTAACAGATGGCAGCAATGCCATTTTAGAATTAAATGAAAAATGTCATTGGCCAAATATCCATAAATTTCAATGTAAATGGTGGATCAATCTGAACATGTATTTCGCGGTACGGCGTAAAAAAACCCGTTTGCCTACTGCGATGAAGGGAATCAGGGATATTCTTCGTTGTGGCATTTTCCGATCATCGCGCCATCCTGTAGCTACCCGAATTTCTTCGAATCCTCCGGAGGGAGAAAAAATCAAGCTCCCTCGTTGGAAACTTCTCTTCTCCGTGACGAAGGAACGATGAAGTTGATGAGCTGTCGATATGCGAATTTAGATTGAAAAGCTAAGATTCTTTCACTTCCTTATTTCTGGACGTATTTTCTACATCCCTCTCTTCTCCACGGAGCTGTCAATTTAACGAGTACGAGAATTTTATATGAAGGAAGAGAATAGATCCAATTTGTCCAACCGAACCAAATACGGACCAATTTGCCTGTAGCTATCCATATGCTCGGAGTCGCGGCAGCTTTCAATCGAGACGAGTTAAAAGAGAGGCGAAAAAAAGAACGTAAAAGGCCGCAGTTCAAAGCGCGATCCTCCGCTATTACCATATAACTGCTGTATGGTACCGCCATCGGCTGAATACCACGTGCCATATAATTTGTTCCTTTTCTATTGATACTGGCACACGGAATAGCCGAGTTAAAAAAAAGCGAAAGAAGTGAGAAGAAGGCGTGGAGAGAAGAAAGGTATAAAGAAGCGTTAGTGAAGGGTCAGCGGAGGATAAAAGAGGGACATAGAAGAGAATGAGCCTAGGAAGAGTCATGGCAGACTTCTCAAGACGTTCGAAACAATTGGTCCTTTCAGAGAGGTAAAGTCTCCAAGGACCAAAGGATGCTGGTGGACGCGGTGGCAAATTCTCCTCGAAGAATCTTTTCCTCCCAACTTTATATATCCATCTCTGTGTGGTCCACGCTCACTTCAGTTTACTGTGCCATACCCCGCTCTCTATATACACGGAGACACGCACATACACCCACGTATAAGGCACGGTACAGCTTGAAACTGTGAGCTGAGAGGGCTGCTGGTTGGCGTAAGTACCGCCGGGGATGATAATACAGACGATGAAGTGGATAATGCCCGCGCGGAAGATTGAAAGACGGAGAAATGAAGAGTGAGAGATGCAGAGAAAGAGATGAAACGAGCGAAAATCAAGGGAAAAGCGAGAGAAATGTACAGGTTGGATATGGAGTTGGTTCGTTGATAATGGGAAGATCATTATTCCAGGAACGAAGTCGCCGTCGTCGTCGTCGTCGCAGATGCTGGTTCGTTCCTTCCATTTGCACACACAGGTACGCCTACGAATCCGTATAACCTTCATTAGCATTCGTGCAAATCGAAAGGTTATATACAACATATATATTTATATAGATATACCAATTCTGGTCCAGTATCACAGTGATTTAGCGAATATTTTTGATACTTTGGCAGATTTAGTTAAAGCTTCATGCTTCAATGTCCATGAGCCAATATTTCTTTAAAGTATCTTTATAATCTTCATATTTTATCATTTACACACAATCGGACCAGAGTATCAGCTCTGACATGGAAAATATATCATATCATTTGAGAAGGGAGGTCTGGAAATGAGGGAACAACGACGGGATATTCGATCTTCGTGTCGGATAAAATGCAAAATGTATTATTCGCAATGTTTCATTGCTAGATTGAAGATCTTTACAAAAGCATCGTGACGAAAATTACCTCCGATTGGATTTCTTGATTTGTCGCTTGCAATTAATCTTCCGCCGCGAAACAGGGGTGAACAAAAGCACAATTTCAATATCCATAGCAATTAAATGAGGGGAGTTCCATGTACAATCGTTATCGAACTATCATTTTCGAAATTTATAATGAAATAATATGGAATAAATGGGGCATAACTATATCCGCATTTTTCTATCAGAATATTTCGTAATCATATTAGTTCTGCAACAATGTTTACGTTTCTTTACATAATAATTTTCCAAATAATTATTTCTCCAAAAGGCTGTAAGGATAGCTAATCCAAGTTATTGTCGAATGATTGCAGTTTTTGTAAGATGAAACTTATATCGTCGTCGCTCGTTTATACTTATTCCTTAGTATCCAGAAATTATTATTTTTCGATCGACCGATCGTGTAGGATTTATGAGGGCAAAAAATCGAGCTTCGAATCAAGTATTTGCAATATAATATAATTTATTCATGAAAATTCAAAATAACTGACGGATTATTGGGATTTGTCATTGAATGTGCGATATATGTAAAGAGGCTGGGTTGAATGTATAGGAGTCGTGGATCCGATAATATCGTTACATAGTGGATCTTCTACGAGTGTACACCGGGGAACGACATGACTTACGACACCGATATGCGCCGAACGCTTTACCCTTTTCCACTATCCTCTCTATCTTTCTCTTCCTTTTACGCTCACGAGATACTCACGAGCGAGTAAAACACGTTCCATGACCGGAAGAACGTATTTATCCTACGTTTCGTGCTCTCGCAAGTTTCCAGCCGGGGCAAATTAGCTTTCCGCGGAAAATGGATCGGGCAAGTGTAGGGCGCAAGTTCGAATGCCCTTGCGATCTCGTAGTACACCGGTGAGAGAAAACAACATGCGAGAGATGGAGAGAGAGAGAGGGAGAGAGAGAGAGAGAGAGAGAGAGAGAGAGAGAGAGGGAGAGGAGAGAGAGAGAGAGAGAGAGAAGAGAGAGAGAGAGAGAGAGAGAGAGAGAGAGAGAGAGAGAGAGAGAGAGAGAGAGAGAAAGAAAAGGGCTGCAGGGTTGGGGCACTTGTAGACGGAATTTAAGAGATCTCCGTGAAAAGCATCGCGGAAAAAAAGAAAAACTCATAGAAATGGCGAAAGGAGGCAAAAGGGGGCGAAGTAAAAGGGCAAATACTGAAAAGTCCTCTGTTGGTCTGTACACAACGCAGAAAGGCAGAAGGAAAAATGCGCGGAAGCAGAAAGCGTAACAGAAGCACGGGGTAGGTTGTATGTTATTCCTACACCGTAAAGTGCAGAATTTAAGAAAATGTTATCGTGAGTGCAAGCAACATAGACAGAGAGAGAGAGAGAGAGAGAGAGAGAGAGAGAGAGAGAGAAAGGGGGGGGGGGTGGAGAGAGTACAAAGAATCTTTCGTTACCGCGCAGGTGGAGTACTCTGGCCCTTAGCTAACTTTAAATTTAGTGTAATGATGGTGATAGAGAGATAACCGAAACAAGAAAGTCGAATAAAGAAGAAAATCGAGATGCTAAGCAGAAGAGACCGCAAGATGATATAAAAAACTTTTAAACGTGTAATGCTTTTCATAGAATTAACGGAAACTCCTTGTGATTCTCCCTCTCCGGTCCCGTTACTTAGAACTTTTAATGTAACTAATTATCATACATAGAAATATTTGTAAAGACGTTTGTACGATATAATTATATATAGGGCTATGAGTGTAAACGAGGGGAGTTTAAGATAATTGAAAAATGGGCGAGGCCGAGAGAAGAGGATCTAGGGGATCCAAAGAAGGCCAGGAAAATTTGAATTACCCGTTAAAACGTCGGGGCTCTTCCGGGTTGCGGGTGAATTCTCTCGTGACGGGCAAGGGTGCGGGAGGTTGAGGTTATATCGCTAATTGAAGGAGAACGAGTGCCCGAGCGTGCCGAGCAGTTCCCGACACCCCTTTGCGAGGGTGAGCGCGAAAATGCTGTGAGGGTGTGCGAGCGTATAAGGGAGAGTGTTACATCGCTTCTCGTTGAATCCCGACAACCTCTTCCCATTCTATGCTTTTCACCTGCCCCGACGATTTATCTCGTTATACCTGCATACCTTTTTTTTTCGTTCACAGCATTTCAACTTTCGACCTCAGAGTCGAAAACATTCAAAGTTTCTCATTACTGTCTCGGTACGACTCCCTTGAGACAAAATTGTCAACGATTTTTTCCACTATGAGGATAATTATATGAATGCTGCAGAGTACACAGTACTCTGAAAGCTCATTACAATAAACGAGATGGTGAATATTAATAGCTTCACAATGATTTTTGACCGTAGAACTCATGTACGCGGTGGAAACCCAACCCAGGCGACTTTTAAAGTGCGCTAAGGGGTGTCTTAAAATGACCTGATATTTGAAATACCGCACCATTTTTTTTTATGGCGAACATAGAGTACTAATCTTTGATAACTGGCATCAGGAAGTATTGAGGTTTACTCATGGAGAATTACACGATCGAGCGACGCATAGAAATTGTGAAAATTCGTTACAAAAACAATGCAGCTATTGACGAAGTTTCGTGGTCGTGTTATCTCGCCCCGCAGCGATGTGAATTGGCCACCAAGATCATGCGATTTGACGCCATTGGACTTTAGGGTTTTTTCTGAAAGGAAAAGTGTATGCCAATGATCCACAGACCATCCCAGAGCTCAAGGAAGCAATTGGACGCACCATTAATGAAATCAGTCCGCAATTTTGCCAAAATGTTATTGAAAATTTCGTCGAAAGAGTGAACGTTTACAAACAGGAACGAGGCGACCATTTATCGGATATTGTGTTCCACACATAACCTCCATGTTTGTTCCTTATAAAATAATAATATTCGTACTTCTCAAATAAATAATACGTTTTATTAATAAATTTAAATGTCAGGTCATTTTGAGACACCCATTATAAATCGACATTGTCGACTGGGAACCATGATCACAATTTAGTTTCATTACCTGGATGTGAGAGTAGGCCGATAGTGGCCGATCAGTTCGCTCGCTGGTTGTCAGGCAAAACGGTTCTCAAGAACGTCCAGGGTGGGTGTCTACCCCAGTCTAAAGTTGCTGTTGGTGTTTCATGGTGGTAAGTGAATATTACTTTTTTTTACCAGAATCAATATATTTTACGTATTATTACGTAATTAAAGGACAAATGTTCTTTAACAAAAGGCTATGATCCTTCACAATTTCAACGCGCATTTTGAAAAGATTAATCGAAGGACCTTCATAAAACGTCTCGTCAAGTCTCTCATCGAGCCTCATCTGTGGGCAAGGCTACTCATATCAAATCTCCGGCGGGAATTCCAAATTTCCATTAGTACTATCTTGCAAAAAGAAAAACCAACAGCACCAAGAGTTGGGCCAAAAAGCAGCAAAATGTGCATTCTGTCCAAGAGCAAACGATCGCGTGGTTCAGGTTTTTTTTGCCAACGATGCCAAAGGGCCGCCTGCGAGGAGCACAGAACGATGCATTGTTGCATTTGCGCGACAGTAGAATGCGTTGAATGTACGATTTCTTTATACTTTCATTTTTATCATCAGTATTAATTATATACTATTTTCTCAATAAACGAAAAACCCCTGCAAACATTTTTTTTGTTGCATTTCCATTCACTTCTTCCGTATTTACAAATTCCGTTTTTCCCCATTTTCACATGCCAAAATAAATATACTTTTCGAACGCAATATAATTGAGCTGATTTTTTTTTTTGATAACCTCAATGTTTTTTCTTCAAAACGCTGTAGAACATTTAAGGATCTGATGATTATTAAAAAAAATAGAATTTGCCGTTTAAAAAATGTGATTTTTGCTGATTTTCATCCTATGAAGGCGTTTAAACGGGTTTTTCACTAAAGAAATTTTTATAAAATCGAGTTTGCCTTACACCATTCTCTCCCTAATCGAAAAACGAAGAGATTCGCGTACTGATGTTTCTCTTTACCACTTGATGAAGCGATTGTGCCTAGAAGAAACGCGTGGGGTGGGTACCTGCCCCAGTCATGACTTAGAACGTAGAAAAAATTATACATGAGTTCTAGGCTTAATGATAGTTGAACATTTTTTTGTCTCCATGATGAAGAATTTCGTGGAATTGTTTTTTTTTGTCAGTATCAAGAAAATTATGCGAAAGACCTGAGAGAAAATTCACGGATTCTCTTCTTATAGTAGACATGGTGTACAGTACAAAATGGCGTACGCACGTAATCGACAGCGCTTAGAAATTTACCATTTTAGTGCCGAAAATTTTTTGGAACTTTGGAAAAAATTGGAACTTTGGAACGTTGGAATGTTAAAGGCTAATAGCCTTTAACATTCAACGGAATAATATATAATCCATTTCACAATCTGGAAACTTATTTTACCAATTATTTTATCTGTCGTGGATCGATCGCATTGATTTGCTTTCTATGCTCTGCGTCGGACAGCTCATGCAATCTTGATTGTTCAATCCGTATGCCAATTGAGTATCGATCGTTATGGTTCGTAAATATTGATCGGTGGGCCATTTCTATTAGCATGTTGTTATACACTCCAGACGAAGCTCGGACTACTAACATTCGTCTTCTTAGTCCTTATTCTCTTCTATCAGCTCACCAGCTGTGCTCAATTGGCTGACTCGTCTTCGGGTTTTTACTCGAATTACTACTGCTGCAGCAAATTCAGTGTCTCCAAGTGTTGCTAACTGTAAGTGTGGGGCACGTATTGTTCATATCCTTCGAGCTGAATAAACGCCAGAATTTTACGTCTTGTGTAAAAAAAAGGGAAGGGAATCAATTCGAATATTGATTAATACTGTTTTTAACATTTCTTGAAGCTTTTGATATATCCTGAGGCCAGTGAATTGTTGATAGCAAGAAAATCGAGATTAACATTGAAAAATATGACGAATTTGACCTGCAAAAGTTCGTTGCAACCACATAAACTATTATTATCCCTCTATTGTACGTGTTACGGATAGACACCACTTTGTATTTATTTTTAAGCAGCCATCAGTAATCTACAGATATAATAAGATCGTAACAAAGTCGTGTCTGTAGATGAAATATTTTTTTATAAGAGTAATACTAACAACACTTTTCTTGTAACATTAATACAAACGATTTTTGATAATTTTTTTATAACAGTAATACCTACTTATATAATAATTTTTTTTACTAGTAATACTTACGATACAAAGGAGAAAACAAAATTTTTTTTTGTCTGCTTGTATGTGCACGCATCACGCAAAAACTATTCAACGAATTTTATTAAAACTTGGCATAGATTAACTTATAGTATATTTTTTATTCCAATGGATTACGAAATTTTAGCTCAATATGCACTTCTTAACGATTTATCAACGCGTCTTTTTATATGGTATATAGCCATATATATATATATATATATATATATATATATATATATATATATATATATATATATATATATATATATATATAGCCATATGGTAATAGCCACACGATTTGCTGATATTCAACTATTGTACAAAAACTTTAATATCTTTGGGAAAAAAATCGTCAAAAACTAAATTAAAGCTTAATCTCGTCCCTTCCGTGTCCTTCAAAAAAAGAAATTCTTATTGCCATTTTTCAAAGAACAATATATAATTTGATGCAAGTATAAAAGTCGCACAACACCGTCTAGTGGGTGCAAAAAAAAACTCCTGTGCAATAGAAAGAAATAAAAACATAATGAAACTGATTTTTTTCTATTTTCGAGTTCTACCTCGACTTATCCGTTTCCACCTTTCTTTGGCCCAGATATTCAACTTCACGTTCCGATCGAGAATTTGACAAAGCAGGATTCCAATCGTTCAGGCAGTGCACATGTCCCGTGCAGCAATGTGACCGGGCATTCCCTACTTTGTGTCTGCGATAATCTGCGAGAATAAAAATTATCACAAATAATGGTAATACAACAAGTATTAATTTGAACATAACGAATAACCAAATTATTCAATGAGACAAAAAGGTAAAGCAGGTGGTTCGTGGTTTTTAAAATGGCGGTCGTCTTGACAGGAAACATCCGTCAGGGAATTCCGATCCCTTTTCGCGTCAGTTCCCGACCATTTCCTGATCAGTTTCAGAAAACTAAGACCTATTACATGGCGAACCTGATCCATGTTGGAAGGCCTGACCATAGCCTGATATTGTCTAGGAAAGGTAGATAAGAGACAATAGGGTTGGGAGGGGCATATTGAGCAGTCGGGTAAGTTCGGCAATCGAAATATCTGGAAAACTAAGCACCCCACGCGGGTGCATCAAATAGCAGAAAGAGAGGTATGGGGGAGGGGAACACATCATGCCATCGCCCGTTGCCATGCGGCGCACGAGACGGTACCACGGAATGTTTCATTATTTTTGCACCCAAAAGTAAAAAAAACGTGATTGAAAGATTTTCTACTACCATTGTATGAGAAAATATATTTTAAAGTTCATTGCAATTAATGTTAATATTTCAAAATCTAACTATTTAACAAGCAACTGTTGGTTTATTACTACATTGTACCAAATCATGTTGCATGCGTCTAATTTTTTTATGCAATTCTTACTTAGCCCAACTCACCTCATACCCATGCTCAACTTACCCCACTATCGGGGCAGGTTGAGCAAATATGGCCTCAGTCATTTGAGAGCGATTATCTGTGAAACAATAAGGATAACAGGAATTTCATCTACAAACTTTTATTCCCCAGATAAATTTCCTACTGACCAAAGTAGGTTTCATTTTTATATGGCAGATTGTTAAGGAATTACAGGGCGATAATTCCAAACTTGCTCAACATGCCCCTACCAAGCCTACTTTTTTCCGACTCAAATTCCTACACGGAATATTCCAAATATGATTCATATTGAATGGTAACTTTTTTCGATCACTCTTTTACTTTAGTATTGGACTTGAGAAGTATTTGAAAAAAAAAGGTTTCCTCGCTGGAAGGATTGCTCAAGGGCCGTGTTTCCGAATTGACTATGAGAGGTATACACAAAAGCATCATTCAACTTACTTCAAAAGTAAAAAAAAAAGTAAGACTTTCACAGTATTACACCCTGATGATGGGGCCTGGTGGGCTATACACGAAGACGTGCGTTTCAAGAGAATGAAGGAAAGAAAGGGTAAGAACTCCGTTACACGAGATAGGAGGGTGAATGTTGTACGTAGGAGGATGAAGAAGACGAAGATCCGATAAGTTAGAGCGAGATGGTACGAATAGCTGTACGAAAAGGGTTGACAGTGATGTGGAGAAGAGGGAGAAAGCGAGAGTTTCGCTTCGCGACTCCCTCTCCCCACTTTGGAACTTTCGTGGCCCTGTCTCTCCGTGTCTCTCATTCTCGGTCGAGCAACCCCCTTGCGTTTGGGTACGACGGGCGTTCGAGGGTGTAGACTGCAACGTCGAGCGAGTGAGATCGAGCGAAACGGAGAGACACTCCCGTGTCCTATACAGAAGTTTACGGGGACGAGGAAGAAGGACGGATCGCGACACACACGAGGCTAAGAGTGGTTAGGGGTGGAAAAGCAGCGAGTTCTATATGGAAGGGTTGAAGGGTATGTGTGAGAGAAAGTGAGACAGAGAGTTAGAGAGGGGGGGGGGAGAGAGAGAGAGTAAAAAAGAGCGAGAAGACTAATCGTAGAGAGACGAAGAGCACGCTTGCGCGGATCCCGGGCGGGCGCGGGCAGTTCCACGGGAGCCTGGCGGTTCAGAGCTTCGCCCGGGCGTCGGGACGACGAGAGCGGCCCACCCGAACTTTCCGTGTTACCGTTATAATCGTGCGCGACGCGCACTAAACGCGCTTCTTTCCGACTACTAAATTATCCACGGAGACGTAATTCGGTGAAGATTAAAAACAGAAGAAACAAAAAAAGAAAAGAAAAACGAATATGCATAAGTGACACAATAATACGGTTCGCCCATACGTACAGTCCGCCTCTCACTCCCACTGTTCCTCTCATGTCAAACGCGTGCTAACGATGAAAGTACCACAGACCATGGAAGAGTCTGTAACGGATGACAGTTGTCGAATTGGAAGTGAAAGATCAAGAAGAAGCTAAAAGTGAGATCTTAATTCCTTGGAGATTCCAAAGGGCCCTCCCTTTCTTTCCCTCATCGGTCAGTCATCGAATCCTCTGAACCAACCCCAGTTCCTCAAGAACTTTCCGTTGGACAAATGAAGAAATGTAATAAAAAAAGATAAAGCGGAATACCATTAAATACAGTGATTTGGCAAAAGTGAATCGCTTACGCGCGTGTGTTTCGGTCAAAAGTTTTTTTTTCCGAGATTGAAGCTACAAAGGAGGCTGGGCCACTCGCAGGGAAAGGATACGGGCTTCGAAGGCTAAAAGAATCGACTTTAACGAAAGATAGAAAACGGGGTTTTGTTAAGGTTGAAATTTGTAAGAATTTACCCCGGTGATGATGTGAACCGTGCAGTGTGTTGGTCGTGCAGGTGTTCAGGAGTGTGTAATGCACGAGACTGCCGAAACCGGAAGGCAGCCGGGTCGTTTACGTCTTCGAGTTACTCGAAGTACAAGTGCCGAAGGAAGTTGCCGGGTATTGGGATACGACGAAAGGATTAAGGATTGACAATTCGGGAGGTTATAAAGCTGGAAACGTCGCCGAGAAAGAACCGGGTTATAGGATGGTTTTTGGAAAGACGAATTAAAGGATGGAGCCGCGAACGGTAGACTCGAGATCGAGGCTTGGTTACGGTAACAACGGTGATAACGTTAATGATAATATTGATAACAATAAGAATTATCATTGGTGGACGAAGCACTGAAATGTTAGTCGAGCCATGGTCGTTGTCGTCGCCATGAGGACTTCCTCATACGTAAACTACTACGTACTCTGCCTCGTATGTTGGATCCTTCTTGGAATCACCGGTAAGAAATTGACGAAGCAACGACGTCGTTCGTAGTCTTTTACAAGGAACACCATAAAAAAAAAGCCGCAAAAACGGCTTTGTCGCGTTTGTCTTGGATTAGGTACCCATTTAGCGCCCTTAATTAAGAACATTGACGATGATGATGATAATGATGATGGCATTTAGTTTCACGTGATCATTGTTGAGGGCGTATGTGATAGTGGTAGTACCGGAGCAGTTGGGATGCGCAAAGGCGCATGTGAACTATAACTTTCTATAGAACGTATTATATATATGTAAATCCATCTAGTGCAAAAGACCGTACCTACTACTAGCGCCGGTTCTGGGTGTACGTAGTTTCTAGGTGTACGTACTTGAAATGAACCGAAGTGCTTCTTTTGGCCAACGAATTGTTCTCTTTCCGGCCAACGAGTCGCCTTCTTTTACGCATCAATGTTATAAAAAGACAATTTAGAAAAGAACTTTTCAAATTTGATCTGATTGTTTTCCATAAATCGCTTAAGGTATTCCTTCCACGAATCCCAATATTTAACAATTAACTGATTTTCATCTATAATTAAGTAAAAATATATCCTAGTATACTGATAAAATTTCAAGCCAAGTTACCGAACTTTTAACAAAAAATTACGACTTTAAAATCGTTTAATCTATGCAGTAGAGATGACATGCTGGCCACTTTTTTCTCTGATAATTTATATACTAAATAATTCTAGATATTTGATATAAACTGCTCTAAGCATATAAAAATTCTAAAGATTCCATAACCCGAATAAAAACAGAGGGTCACCGAATGTTTAAAGAAAATATTGATGATAAAACTTTAAAAAATTTGACTAGCAGAGGAATTTTCGTAATCGCGACTTCTCAGAGAACATGCAAAAGTTTTCATTCCAATTCATCGTTGGGTATAATAATTGATTGTAATTTATTTTTATTAAGCGCCATTGTAATCTACTAATGATTCGAACGGGCCCTGGTTCATGCGCCCACAAAATACGGCCCTGCGTGAAAGGAATACCTTAACGCAGTTTACGCGGATATTCACGAATGCGGTGTCTTCCGGTCTCTCTTTCAGCAAAAAAAAAACCCATGTACATCATATAATCACACACACACATAAATATATATCTGCGAAAGGGATATTTTGCACCCATTATATGTATGTAATTGAGTTGACTATTATCATATCGAGCTATTTTGGGGGTGGTCGTTAAAATTTCGTTAAACGAATTGTCGATGTTGAGGTCAAGTCGATCCTTGAACACTGACTCTTATACGCAAAAAATACTTATATTTATCCAAAGGTGATTTTCAAGAATGAGTATTTACAAAATGCTGTGACAATGGACTAATATGAGAACCGTCCTCGCGGTTGAATAATATTCATGACTATATTTTCGCGCATATATATATACACATGTGTATGTATATATGTTACATGGTATGTACACGGTTCCTAGTGTTATACGTAGTGTATGTCAAGTAGGATATGAACACGAGAGGTTACCGGTTACCGGATGACCATGTCATGGCTACCGGATGACTATATCATCCGGTGCCTATTTCCAGCGTTGAACGAAAGGGTGTAACGCTACGAGTCACACTTTGACAATTACACCCTTCTGCTTGGTGGATTTGATATATGCATACAACGCATTTGCGTATCTATATATATGTCATAGCGGAACGGGGATAACACATCGGTACCATCCGTAACAGGCCATTAACACAACACACCCCTTTCCATCAAAGATTCGTGGTTCCCTCTAAATTATCGTTTTACATATAGGTATAACACGTATAGACGGTTTCCTCGGTATCGATTTCTCATTGGAATTCGCGAGAGAAGATAGCCCAGAGTGTTCCGCAAAGCGGTGGAGTCAGGGGGTCCACGAATTTTCTCGCGTGCATCCATCTTGTGCCACTCGCAATTTTTTAACCCTCCCACCTTTATCCTTCTTCTTCTTGTTCACTGGCTATAACGACATATTTTATCGTGCATAAATTAATCTTCGTTACTAAGCTGTCACTACGCTGGCTGTACAGTACTTATGCATACCTTATTAAAGATAGGTGATAAGTATTTTAGATCGCTGCGTATCTCCCCTCATCTTTATTTACTGTCCCACATACCAGATATTGGGCGGAAACATGTTAAAGGGAGAGAGAGAGAGAGAGAGAGAGAGAGAGAGAGAGAGAGAGAGAGAGAGAGAGAGGGAGAGAGAGAGAGAGAGAGAGAGAAAGAGAGAGAGCGAGATAGAAAGAGAGAAAGAGAATAAAAACTGCAGTAAAATGGGTCGGGTACTGGAGCTATGACGCTGTAGAAGCTCCAAGGACAGTAGGCTAAGGGAGGAAAGGCAGATCGATATATAGTCACAAAGCGTAAACGAACGACGCTGTCAATTAATAAACATTCACCCAAATTCGTTCATTAGTTTTCCCAAATTATGTATACATATAAAAACGTTCCATCACTGACGCACATATAGACAACGCACAGCCAAAACCACATACGATCGAAACATGAAATTTGGAAGATATGTTCCTTAGCAGGTGTAGAGGTGCACTAAAAAAGTATTTTTCGAAAAACTCCTGAAAGAATGAAATGGGGTGTAAAGGTTTGTATGGAAAATTGTACTTCTTGCGTGTATCAAATTGAAATTTGGTATAAATATTCTTCAAAACAAATAATAAAACGCAAATTTCAGGATTTTTAAAAATAACCCCTAATTAGGGATGCAGCGGGGTGTTGAAGTTTCTATGGGAAAATCGAATTCCCTGCTTTTATCCTAATGAAATGCGGAAGATATTTTACTTAGAGGGCGTAGAGGTGCACTAAAAAAGAATTTTTCGAAAACCAACCTCTAAAAGGATCAAATGGGATGTAAAAGTTTGTATGGAAAGTAGATTTTAATCAGTTAGTTTTATTCGAACTAAGCAATTTTAGTGAAATTTATATTTGGATGTATCATCATTATTTTGTTTTTTTTTCGATTTGAATGTAATCTGTACGGAAATACCCCTGCCCTGAGGCCCTGATAGCTTGAAGTCAAATTCCACGCGGGCGAAGCCGCGGTTGGAAACTAGTCATTGTATAAATACCAGATTTTTTGGAAAACCTTACAATCTTGTCGTGTGTGATTTTTACCATAAACAATACTCAATAAGCATATAAATAGATCGCTGGTGTTGAAATTTCTTGTAGATTATGTACGGCTTCCGGTATAAATAGGAATATTGGGCCAAGCTCCCGTGCGGAATGTTGGCAGGGTATTCGGAAAGTTGGCAGGCAATTCGGGGCCTTTAAGGGATTATTTGTGGATTCCATACTAGGGTTTTCCGTAAAAGAGCCGGACCTGGTCTCTATTAGGGAATGGTAGAGTAGGTAGGTTGACTAAAACTATGATCTAAGTACGGAGACCAAGTAAGGGCCTTTAAGACGTGTAGTTGTAGATTCCCTAGTAGCGATTTTCCCAATATTACCAGACTTTATAGGGGCATATCAGTATAAATTGCTTGACAAAAGAATTTGTGGCATAATAATTATCGAGATAGATTAAATATAATAATTAAACTATGGGTTTAGTAGACGAGCTGTGATGCTTTGAACCAACACGCATGCAGTGCGTTCATTGGAACAACGTGAGATCAAACGTGCCAAAATATGCGACAGAATTCTAAGCCTCAAATGTATTGAAATAACAGATTTCTTTTTCAGAGTGCACACACACATGCACGTACGCATATGGCTGCAATAATTTTTATGAGACACCGTTGAGGCAATTTTAAAGGCCCTGGTTCTTTTGCCTTCTATGGCCCTCGGTAGCAAAGTGTGACCGGCCACTGATGACCCATGTGCAGCTTCCAGACTAGGGCCTCAATAAAGTCAGGGAAAATTAAAATGGGCCCGATCAAAGCCCGAACTCAATTTCCGCATGGACTTCTAGTGATAGCAAAAAATTAACGGAAATATTTAACCTGGTAATTTTTTTCTACAGTATCTGCAGCTCTAAATGTTAATTTATAATCAATGTATAATCATTTGAAAAAAGCATATTAACCATTTTTTTTATCGGATTTAACAAATGATGTAACGAATTTACATAATTCTAACGACTCAAATGTTATTCGATGTCGCGAACAGCAATAGAAAACGAATGACAGACTTGATCGATGTCGATAGATGGAATTTTAATAGAAACTCTTGGACCATTTCTTTTGCACCATTGCAAAAATGGCTAAAATTATTCTTATATGTAGACTTACTAAGCGTATAAAATACAGTGTGATGGGGGTGGGCGCTTAGCACCCGGCAAAGTTAGGTCGCTGGACAAGGTACTCAATTTAGTGTCCCTTATGTCTGTATATATCGAACCTATGTGGAGTGGTCGTCGAGGCGACGGGCTGGAAGATCGTTGGACAGCGAATTTGGGTCAAACGTACATGGCCCTATAGTTTCGAGGAACTAACACACAAGCGGGAAATGGGCAAAGATGAGAGGGAGGGAGTGAGAGTAAGAAGAAAAGAGGAGGGAGAAGGAGGGAGATGGATGTTGGAAATCAGGTCGGATTGATTGCCGGTAAAGATTCGATTTGCCAGCCGCCCGAATCGCACACGTTTTTTGCTTTTCTGAAAAAAAAAGTGGATGAAGCTGAGAGCTAGAAAAATATGGAGAGGACGAGGAAACCCTAGCAAAAAGGAGTTTACTTAGGTGGCTTTCTTTGGGATTTTACGCTAAAGCAATGCGTGCGGTCGTTTATACAGATATATTCGAAGGTCTAAAATTCATTTATGTTTTAAGAAATGTCCATATTGTAGTGAGGCTGTAATCCACAAAACACTTTCTACAACTTTGGTTTCTTGTTTCTTCATTTTCTCTTCTTCTGTGAATTAATGTAGTAGTCTCGCCACAGTCACGTTGAAACGTTTATTCTCCGCTCAATCGACGAAAGCTTCGAAATATTACGGGATATCCTTATAATGTAGGTTTTACATCTTATCGGGATGTAAAAACTTATAAAGTAATGATGACAACGCCTAATATAATGTTCACCTAACTCTCACTTTTGTATCAGACTACTAACACGTAGATTCTCTGTGTATACAGATATGCACACACTACTGTAATCGAGTTCTAGTCTGCTGAAGTCGACGGTCAAAATTTATGATTTTTTTTATCCACTTCGTTATATGTTTCTCTGTAATTGAGAATTATTTTCAAAAAATTTGTAAATAACTTTCGAAGTTATTGCGTGAAATGTATAATTTTCCACTGCTCTCCACAGGAACACGTGTAAAACCGTGCAATTTTTTTATTGTCAATATCTCGAATACACTACGGTGAATCCTTTTGAAATTTTGCAGGTCATCACTTAATAGTGTCCTGAATGGGTCTTCAAAATAAATTTAAAAAATCTATACAAAAACATCTTGGCATGAATAAAAAATTTCGCATAAATTGTGTAAATTTAGACATTTTTACATGTTCTCTGAGAAACCGCGATTACGAAAATTCTTCTGCTAGTCATATTTTTCTAAGTTTGATCATTAATATTTTCTCTAAACATTCGGTGAAGCCCTTTTTTTATTGGCGTTACGGAATCTTCAGAATTTTCACATGTTCAGAGTAGTTTATATCAGATGTCTAGAGTTATTCAGTATATAAATTATCAAATTAAAATGTGGCCAACATATCATCTTCATAAAGTGCTACATAAATTACACGATTTTTGAAGTCGTAATTTTTTATTAAAAGTTCGGTAACTTGGCTAGAAATTTCTTTTTTCATCAACAACATCAAGTTATGTATTTTTACTTATTTGTAAACGAAAATCAGTTGATTTTTTAATATTCGGGTTCTTTGTTTAAGATATTTGCTTCTTATCAGTGGAAATAGGTATACATGAAAACCCTCTCCTTCGATCATTGATTATTGATCGATTCAGCACTCTTCGATCATTGATTGAACGTTCCCCTAGTTACTTTTAACAGCGTTATGCATTTTGATGAACCCCTGAATTCATTTGAGGCAAAGAGACTGGACAAAGTATGAAATAAGAGTAATGCTAAAGTTGGGGTGGAAGACTACTCCAGAGTTAATTTTTACACGTTCTTTTTATTTCCCTCATTGCCATGGTGGACTTTCTCTTTTTCTCGTTTTCACCCACCCTCCCTCTCTTTGCCTCTCGCTTTGCCCAACGTTCTTTCAAATTTTACGTGTTCTCCGTGTTGCTAAAGCCTCGCGCATCATTTTACGTGATCGAATGGATCCTGACGGGTCTTTATAGCCAACAAGAGAGCACTATGCATACGTAGGTATGCAACTTCATAAATATCTGACGGGAATCTATCTAGTGTGAAGGGTCATTTGCAGCAATGACGACAACGACACCAGAGAGCCCGCTCATCTCTGAACACCCACCCCTTTATTTATACACGCGCGTATGTATTCTTCCAACGAGCGACCTCGTATGGCGATACGAGTTCGATAACCCAGATAAACGTACGAGGTTATCGGAGCAGAGAGGCTATAGACACAAGAGGAATGGTCGCGCAAAGGGGAATTTGCGTGGCTGCCACATAAAACTTCGTATATAACTCTGGTACAACAAAATCCCTTCAAAACTCGCGTGAATATTTTTTTTTAGAACATACCTCGTTATAACAACTGCATTTTATTGCGGTGATGCACTTGACGAGTTATTTCACAAGAACAAGAGGGTTGATAAAACCCAACGAATTCATTACTTTCAGTTATGGAACTGAAGTTAACACGATAAAATTGTAACTAATTGGATATAAATGTGAAGGATTACTAATTGGATATCAATGTGGAGGGCTTCAACGCTCGGGGCTATCCATCAAAATATCAAACTGTCTATATTAGAATGGAAGCCCAAAATCAAGATAGTTATTCGTATCACGATTTTCGGTATATTTGATGTCACTAAATGAAGATCAAAATTGATAGGCTACCTTTAAAGGTTATATCGGAATATTTCGATGGACCGAGTCTTCCCCTTCTGATTCAATAAAAAAAAACCCGGATAACAGAATGTTTGTGTTTCGATGTGAAAATGTTTCTTAACCCTTCGTAGTCACACTGGGTAGAATCGACCCGTTGATCAACTTTTGACTTAAATATATAATAGTTCCCGGCTTCGAATGGGACTGTATTCACCATCTTCCTTGGAGTTTGAAGTATCCTCATACCATAAAATGTACCCTCTCACATGTCGGAATAAATACCTTTTTTGGAACGCGCACTATGCTACTTTTTTCCCTAAAAGTAGCATATCTAAGGAGCATCATGTCCAATTTTTAGGTAAACATGTGGAAAATTCACGGAACTATGATTTTTTTAGCGAAAAAGTGTATTTTTTTGCGTTTTCACCTCTTTATGAATTTTTTCTAATGTCACCATTTTATTTCTTATAAATAAATTTTTCGTACACTATCTAGAAGGTTCAAAGCATGTTCCGTAATTTTTTGAACCACTTCAAACGGATAGTTTGGTCACAATACTTTTTTGAAAACTCACTGGATAGAATCGACCCAAGTGTGACCACCGCGATCGAATTTGGATGTGTGACCACGAAGGGTCAGTCACGAACGACTCATATGCGGGAAAAAATAATTTTCAAGTATATTATGAATAAAGTATCCATATTTACGCATGTAAAGGTTCAGATAAGGTCAACGACTAAATAAGAGAGATACAAATTGTTAAGCTTAGGATTTTTAATACAAGGCTTATAGACGAGTCACCCGCATAAAGACTTGTATCAAGTGATATATTTGCATTCACGCAACAGATATTGACAAAAAAACTACAATAACGTTGATTAGATCATGAGGATTCCAAATATAATGAAAAAGTATTGGGTAAACAACGTATGTGAGAAGATATTTAATGTTAACATGTCGAAATACTTGAAGTTGCGAGAGGTTTCGCGACCTTGCAAATATTCGATAGTGTCGCAGAAATCAGATGCTTTGTATAACGCAGAAGCGCATGCGCGAAAATTAAAACATCAGCTACCTAACCTTAAATTCGTTTGTCATTGACGTGTAGGTAGACAATTCGATTCATCATAATAAACTAACAAATTTAATCGTTTAATGAAACCAGTCATTTATTTGTCAACAATAATAAAGAATCAATTCGTATTGCAGAGTAAAAAGACATGTTTAAAATATTTCGTAAAGTCTTTGAAAAAACTAAAATGTTGTGCACAATAATAAGGTTACATCACGTGACGACCCACGGTCAGCTCGTTATCATGAGTACGGAAGAGAAATTGGAAGAGACAGTGAGGTAGCGAATTGCGACGTTGCCAGGTTTCTCTATGTAGCGTAAAACTATGCCAATTTTACAGTATTTATTTATCGGTGTACAAGAAATAAGTTTTTTTTTAAATTACCAATAATACGTTTATGATCAACTGTATAGTGACAAACATGCGTATTATGAAGAAAAAGAGGGTCCTGCTTATGCGCCCCCGCAACGCGGCCCTTCGTGACGGAGCCTCCTTAATTGGCAAATATCAGAGTGTTCGGCAATGGCGAAAAAAACTAACATGGAAAATAAATAGCCTGTCAAAAACTGAACGAAAAGCACTCGTGTATTCTGTATCGCAAGTGTAGTACCTGCCATTGATCCATTCGAAAGGAAAAGAGGGAGCGAGCGCGTTTGCACGAGGGAAACAAGTAGGGGTCATTTCATCGCGTTTACAGCTATCAAATCGAGCACACCCGAGACCAGTAACTCTCTTTTCATGATTCTTCCTATCCGTAATTTAACATCCATGTATCGAATGCATAAAACCCTGAAGAGCATTGAACACAACAGACGAAAATCAATACATGCGTAAAACCACAGCACGCAAATATTCTGCATTAAACAAAAATCGATGAAAACGCACACTTATAAACAATTCCTCTTAATATAGAAACACGCCCTTGTCCGTTGTCCAAAATTTACTTATTAATTTTTTTTTCTTCTTCTTGTTACCATTGCAGAAATAGATGTGCATTGTACGCTCGTCTGCAATGCAAGGGGGGTGGGATTGAAAAATGAATTTAACACTGCTCGCTAAATCTCAGGTGTCAAAATTTCACTTTTTGGAGATTAGTGGACGATATGCAGGGTATATCGTTTAGTATAGATTTTCTAAGAGGAAAAATATTAAAGCCTGATGTTAACGATAAGAGTGGATTGGACGATAAGAAAAATACCGCTGCACTTCAATAGTGCAAGCAAGTATAGGTAGCAGTAAGAAGGAACGAGGGGTGGGGAGGGAGGTAAAGGTCTTGCAAGAGCTGCCTTTACATATATTCTATTATTGAACTACGTGAATAAAAAGTCACTTTGGGAATTTCTTAAAAGCACAACCGGTGGGCGTCTTATTGCCGATAAAAACGTGAGACTACAAAATAGCCCTTTTCGTTGGACAGAAATAAAAATTTCCTTTCTTTCTCTCTACGTTTCTCTCTATCGCCTTGCTACGGTTTCTGGTGAACTTATTTACGTTCGAGTAAGCCGTAAAAAAAACGGCGTTTAAGATACTGAAATACAAACAGTCTTTCAACGACTTTTTCCACTTTTGTTATCAAAGCTCTTTGGGCTTCGGTCCCTCGGTGTCCTTGTATTCTTCCACTTTTTTCCCCCCATACCATCTGTTTATCCGTTCACATCTTTGCGTTTTTCTTTTATTCTATCCCTTTTTAGGCCTGCTTTTATGTTAGTTGCCTTTTTTTGCACAGTCTCTTCTTATCATTCTTGTCGCCCTACCCTTGATCCTCCCTCAAGGGACATATACCTTTCAGTAGAGAGAGTCCAAAAAGAAGATCCTTTAGTCTTTCATTTCCGGTAACTTTAGTTCTGTCTTGATGATCAGACAGTCGTATAGCTTCTTTGCCGGTAAGCCTCCTCACGGCTGTTAGGGCCATCATCCACCAAAGCGGAGATGAGCGGAGCTGGGAAAAAGCAACCAATCAACGTCTGAATTCATGCCCATTGCAGCTGAGTTGGATGATTCCATTCCCTGTGTTTTTCCTAGCTCCGATCAGTTTCGCTTTGGTGGATAATGACCCTTACACTTGTATCACCGGGAATCTCCCATACGTGTAATGTCCAAGCTTTTCATTTACCTAATTAACGATAAATTAGCTCGAGTACGATTCATTAAAAATCGAGCTATTCGACAGAATCGATGAAATATACTGCTGCATTTATAGGCAATTAAACAAAAGGTGACATTGATAGTGATATAATTATCTTTAATTACCGGATATTGGTATAGTTATCTTTAATTATACGGATTGCGACTTTGTTTTGTCCGCTGACAAAATTGTTCTATGTACAATTGTTCTTCGTACACAAAATCGTACGAAGTTAAAAATTGAGCTTTCCCCTTTATGTTCCGGTCAAAGAAATGCAATTAAAAAATTTTGTCGTTAGACGGGGTCCACCAGAAAAGGAACAAAAAAGGCGAAAAATCGTTGTTTTCGAAAAAGGGTACTAGTCGTAAAAAAAATAGTAAAAAGTTAAAAAAATCGGATTGAAGGTGGATTCCTCCCCTTCAAAATGCCGTTTATTAAATTCATTTATGTCAACTATCGGCGAAATGGCATAAAAAATTGGTCCGGAACTTTGTTAAATTTTTGTCCGGAAATTTTTTTCCGGTAGTGTATGTACGTACTCTTCGACATTATTTATGAAAAAACGCTCCTTCGCCCAATGTTTTGATTTCATTTGCACAAAAATGAAAATATTATTTTCCATAAATGATTTATTATTGTTGTCCTGAATGATCACGATTTAAAATAATCAATAAACATGAAAGCCTTTTCCAAGAAACAAAAATACAGTAGGAGTAGAATTTAATTTTTTTACAGGCTACTTATTGTTTAGGTACTATTATAGGTTATTAGCTACCCTCCTTAAATACACTCACGAGACATATCTTTAAAAAGATTGTCGTACGATATTCGAAAACATTTCAGTGGGTGGTTAAAACAACGTCGACGACATCGAATTATCTTACAATTAGTCTCTACGAGTTCCGCGAATCAATTATTTATTCTTATTACAGCCCAACCGTGAGTGCTATTAAAGTGTATCAGAAGGTAATAACATCGAATGAAAATAGAAATTGCCTGTTGCGTTGAAGTTTTATTCTAGGGATGATAAATCGTCAGGCTTGTATATTTCACGTTCGAACTTCTGGAAATTGATTCAACCCGTACATAAGCAGGTAATTCTTGAGACACGCGCATCTTGAAATTCAATCAATATCCGTATATTGATTCGAGAGAGAACCTCGTTTAAACTTCATTCGGTACTACCATTCCCCATAAGTCCACTGATTCAGAGCTGAGTTGATTGACAGAGGGTTGAGGCACATTTTCTTTGGAAAATACCAACCCTTCCGAAATATTTGAATTTGGCAGTAAGAATCCTTCAGCGTTTCTTTAAGATGACAAGTCGGAGTAGAGTAAATATGTGTCGAGATGTATATAGAAGCTGAAGGAAACTACAAGTTTCGCTGTAGTGCTTGCTATAAGAAAGGCGGGCTTCTGTCCAGCTTGTATACATATTCAGACTTTAATTAAGTATGCAAAAATAATCGACGCTACATACGATTGTTCAAGTCTATTTCATTTTTTTTCAAATTTCGTCGACTTCTATTTTTTTTGCCTAAAGCGTTATATCCATATGGCCCACCAAAAAATTAGGTTATGTGAATTTTTTTTTTTGAGGATATTAAGAGACCAATCAAAATGAGGCTTGGAGGGTTATTCTACATGTGTTGACGTAAACGAAAAAAAATATTTTCATAAAAAAAATAAAAAATGGCGACTGAGTGGTAGTTACACTAAGAGCGTTTATTGTAAGCACTTTGCGGGAGGACGCAACACTTTTATGAACAAGCGCCGAGAAAGAAAAAAATCGTCATTTACGTTAGTTCTGCTAAAGAAATACACACGATTCCTAAAAAATATGTAATTTGAATTTTTTTTTCGCTAAAAATTCGGAGTTAATTAGTTTGTAAAAGTAAGCATTGTTAATGAATTTTGAAAATCGTGTGCTTCGAAAAATAAGGTCTAAAACTTATTAAAAAAAAATTCGCGCATAAGTCTTTTTGTATGTCATTCTTGTGATGTTTGTCTATCGATTTAGCCAAGGTAAAAAAACGGTAAAAAATGTTCTATTTGAATGTAACGTCTTAATACTGCTTCGTACGAATTGATCGTTACGCTAATTTACAGTGGCCAATAAAAATATTCATACAAATGAATCACTGAAAAGACTATTCAAAAAATGTCCATATACATTTAGTAAAAATCGATTGGTCGAATTATTTTTTTGACACAATATAAAGATATATTGTCAAATTGAAAAAACCATAAGTTTTTAATTGGAAAACGAAACCATAAGTTAAAATAACCACCAACGGGAGTAAAAGAATGCTGGAGCGGTGAAAATCCCGAGAGGGCGTCAACGTTGGTGCAATGCGCGAAACGGAACGCTGCTGATCCCACACGATGTCTGAGAAATCCTCGGACCCAGAATCTCGGGGATTAGTATCTATTTCCGCGCCCCAATAGTGCCGTACTATCTAGTGTACTGTACATAGATAGATGTACGTTATAGAATGGGAAAGAGAGGTCGGAAGAAGTGGCGTGATAGGATTTACCGTGAAAGGTATAGAAGTAGAATCAGAATGTAGGATGTATGCAGTACATAGTATATTCTGAAAAAGAGATGAATGAGCGGGAACGATAGGAAGAAAGAGCAAAATAAACAGGAAAAAATACAGATTTCATGAAATGTTCTCTCTCTCTTTCTCAAAATATACCTATATTTTAAATTCTCTCCCTTATCCCTGGTGGGAAGTGGGATTCACCAAGTATTATTGGATTATTCCGAGGCTGGATTATTCTTATTGGATGGATGCTGCTTCCAGTTCGGGCATGTTCTCGTGAGAGCACTTCCGGTTCTGAGGAAATTCTTTACGTAGAGATAAGAAAACAGAATAAGGTGGAGATCATTAAGAAAGGATAAATAGAAAGCTTCTTTAATATTTATAATCGAAGTGAAGATAAATATGAAAATTAACGCTCTCCATTCTGTGGGGTTTGCAAGATAAATTTTATCGTAAAGTAACTATCGAAATGGAAAATTGGAGCACGTCTTCAAAGTTCCGCCGGATAATACGTCGTTGAAACAGTAATCAAAGTTTTGATTTACCCATAGAAGCCGCACCTGATCGCGGAGAAAATTCGTTCGATCATTTGTACCATCGCGATAATGAAATTTCGTTTTTGTTTCAAATACCGAGTTGGAAAAATTGTATTTATTGTATAAAACTACAGCTGTTGCTTGTTGACTTTCACGATTGGGAATTCCATGAAATCTTTGAATTTGGAGAAAGGTTTTTATTCTCTGCGTACTTTGATGCAGTGAAAGTATTTAAAAAAATCATAACAGGCTTCGTCATTGTAAAATAAAGTTTTGGATTCCCAACCCAAAATTGCGACGAGGGATAGATTTTGAATCTTGTTACGTTTCTTGCTCAAATATATCCATTTAGCATTAGAGCTTTCAAGTATCTAAAAAGTTTTCGGTTACAACTTGTTGTTTCGTATTTATATACGTCGATGGCCACTTTGATGTATTTTGATTTCCCAATGCTTTTGTATACTTGAGAAACTTACAGTCAAAGCGGTTTGCTAAACCTACCTGTCCGTTGGATCGTTCCTGCACATTTATAATTTTTTCATGTTATGTTGTTCTAATTTCTACAGGGGTGAGCACGAGATCGCACTCGCTGGTGAAGAGATACACGGGCCTCTATCCAGGTCCATACTTCGATTCGGACAACCCGGAAAACTTCACCGCCCAGCTTGGAACTCACGCTTTTTTGCCTTGCAAAGTGCGCCAACTAGGAAATAAATCGGTGACTATACTATTTCATTTACAACAAATATATTCAGATACATGTACGTATCGATGTACGTATCTGTGTGTTGACCAAATGAAGCACCACCTGAAGTGTTCATGTTCTGCAACGGCATTATTTCCTCTTTATTTCTTTTCTGTATTGTTGTCTCTCGTTATTGCATTTTTTTTCCGGCGGTCCTTGTCCGACAATCTCGAAAGAGCTAAAAAGAAAGTAGAGAAACACTGGCGAGCAAACTTTTATCTCAAGAACAAAACGAAATTTAGCCCAGCAAGCGTTTAGCATAAAACAAATGTACGTCCTGGTTGGTATTTTTAAACTTCCATTGCCCTTATTGTTGGTCTCTTATGCCTGATCTCGAGTAAGACTCGTCGAAAAATATTTCCTATTGTACTTTTTTCTTCAACGCAAAGATTTTCTGCTTACTCAGTACATTTTCCAGCGACAAACAAAACGATCTACAGGGTGACCGTTATAAAGTTGCCATGTGTCTCTAAAGGATCTTGCGCGGAAATTTTGCGACCGAGAAAAACACGATTTTCGATGGCTTTTCAAGTCTTTTTCAAAAAAATAAATAGCAGATTTTTGCGATTATTAGTATTTGCCAGAAGAAAATGAGCTTTTTAGAAATAAAACCAAAATTAGACGATTTTTTTTTAGAAATAAAATAAAATTTAGAAAATTAGAGATTAGAAACTCAAGATAGAACAAATTAGAAGATAATTAAATTCCGAATACGAAACACTCCTGAGAAACTTTTTTTGTGCATCCCGTCATCGTGACAAAAATTATCAAAAATGCATTTCAAAGTGAGTAAATATAATTTAATTCCATGAAAAAAAACATGGAATTAAATGGGGAGTTTTCTGGGAGTATTTCATATTCGAAATGTTCATTCTGCTGAACCGGAAAGTGAAATTTTAATTTTTTTCCCGAAATGGTCTTTTTTTACTGGCAAATACTACTCATGACAGAAATACGCTATATTTTGTTTCGCAGAGGACTCGAAAAACCATTAAATATCGCATTTTCTCGATCGCAAAGTCCGATCCTGCAAAAACACATGGCCAGCTTATAATTATCACCCTGTATACATATACATATATATATATATATATATATATATATATATATGTAACGTATACATATAAATGTATGTACCTACATACACACATGTACTCATACACATAGAAAAGCTACCGACTCTTCTCGATAATAGTGGTTCGAATAAAGTGAGGGGTGCGATAGGGCATACTCTCGTGTCTAAGGGTAGTATTCCGACGGTCAAGGAGTCTTCGAGAGGGGAAACTTGAGATAAGAGCGCCAGCTCTTTTCTCGCTCTCATGCCTAAGAACAGAAGCGAAATAAAATAGGGGGAAGAGAAACGACGAAACCAAGTGGAGTAAAGAGGTAGGGTGAAGAGAGAAAAGACTGAGCGAAGTGACGATGGGAAGAATTAGTGACACAGTGGAGACGAGATGAACAAACAAGTTGAGAAGAGGGCACAGATAGAGATTTAAATAAAAACCAGAAACAAAAAAAAAGAAACGTCACAAAAAAGAGAACAGGATAAGGATGAGAAAACAAAGATGCAAAAGTAGAAGGATGTGAGTGAGAGCGAGAAGTACGAAGGACGAAGAAGATAGAGGGTGTAAGTGATTCATGTGATCAAAAGGCTTAAGGCCTTAAGCCACTCTAGTGGCAAAACAAAAGGACATATTTTGTGATTGTTTTTCAACGAAACCATAAAATAAATCGGAATTGCAAAATAGGGGTTTGATTATACACGTAATTGACTATACAAAATTATTTTTTTACAGCGATACATGTCAAAATGGCGACTGTGCAGCATTTTTCCGATGACGCCTTTATTTCTGGAAGGTCAACGGCCGGACTATCAGCTTCTATAATTTTTGAGTTACGATGAAACACTAAAGTTTTTTCGATTATATATAAGAATAGCTATAGAAGTACGTAGGATTTTTTTGATATATTGTTTTTTGTCAAAATGGCGCATTTCTAAAACAAAAAGTATAAAATTTCATGAGAAAATGGTCAGAAAATTGTTTATAAAAATCATAATAAAAAACCCTACGTAGTGCCTCAGAAAATGTAATTCTAAATATACAGTTAAACATTCAAGTGAATCGTTTGAAATTTTTTTGAGCTATGAGTCCGGCCGACTTGAAAAATGTAGTTTTGAGATAAATGCCTTTAAAGTTAGTAGAAAGTCACGACATGAATCAGGAGGGGTTGCGCTAGAATTCGAAAATCGAGTACTTAGAGATTTTTCACATCCATAATCTTTTGGAATATAATTTTGTAGGTACTAAGGTACATTTTTAACTAAAAAAATCGATTTTTGGAAAATCTTACAGTGGCCTAAGGCCTTAGGTATTTCACCGTATTTTGTGGGTGAATAAGCGAGGGCCTTTTTGAATAATTAGTAGACTACAGTAGCGTTTAATAAAAATAAGTTACAACCATTCATTATACCCAACAATGATCAGGAATGGAAAATTACCAAAATTTTTTGTAGATTTCGACATTTTTCACATGTTCTCTGAAAAATCGCACTTACGAAAATTCTTCTGCTACTCAAACTTTTCTGAGTTTTATCATTAATATTTTCGGTGATGCCCTGTTTTTATTGTCATTACGGAATCTTCAGAATTGTTTACATTAGAGCAGTTTATGTCATTTACCTAGAGTTACTTAGTATATAAGTTATTAGATAGAAATGTGGCCAGCCTGACATCGCCATAAAGTGCTGCATGAATTAAACGATTTTTAAAGTCGTAATTTTTTGTTGAATGTTCGGTAACTTGGCTTTAAATTTTAACATTATACTTGGATGTATTTTTACTTGATTGTAGACGAAAATCGGTTAATGGTTAAATATTCGGGTCCGTGAAAGGAATGCCTTAAGAATGTTAATGAATGCCCTCGAGAGCATCGGCAATATTCAAAGTCCTTTGAGTATTGGCTGATCATAATTCAATATGGAAAAACCGCGACTTCTGATCAGCCTATTTCTATCATGTCGTGAATTATATATATATATATATATATGTGTGTGTGTGTGTGTGTGTGTGTGTGTGTGCGCGCGCGCGCGCGCGCGCGTGTGGGTATTTTTCTGGATGTATATAGGTAGGAAGAAGCATCGGTATAAGGGGCTCTAAACGTCGCACGTGTTCGCATACATATATCTATGTGTCTGAGCCATAGGGAACCAATAATCCTGGTCAGCTGTGTGTGCTGTGCTATAATCTCGGATATTCCCACAATCGTTCGACCACTCCTTCATTTCCTATCAAACTGGGTCATCAGTTATAGCCAGGAGAATAATTTTCCGAATTTCAATTCTCGTAAATATGTATCTCCTTTACATACATATATACATAAAGTCATATTTCGAACCGATATCCAAAATACCGGAGCTTGCAATTTCTCTCTCTCTCTCTCTCTCTCTCTCTCTCTCTCTCTCTCTCTCTCTTTTTTCTCTCTCTTTTTATCCATCTCCTATTACTTCGGATATTGCCGAGGATTTTGAAACATGTATAAAACAAATACGAGGACAAGGCGCATTTTTACACCAATTGGAACCATAGATTGCGTCCCGATTAAGGAGGTTCTGCTTGAACTTTTGAAAAGTGGGAAACCCTTGAAATTTTAATAGCGTTGTGGAAAAGTATTTTACTTGCACCTTAATAATGTTAGCAAGATTGACCACCTTCGTATCGAGATGAAAAATCGTAAACATACCTCCGAATTACAAAGGATCTTACGGTAAATACTGTTATGACGTAAGAACCAATTCAATATCAGTTACTTAAGGTAGTAGTCTCGCCACAGTCACGTTGAAAAGTTTATTCTCTGCTCAATCGATGAAAGCTTCGAAATATTGCAAAATATCCTTATAATGTAGGTTGTACATCGTATTATCGGGATGTAAAAACTTATAAAGTAATAATGAAAACGCCTAATATAATGTTTACCTAACCCTCACTTTTGTATCAGACTATTCATTCCGGCATTAATATACGTAGATACTCTGCGTATACGGATATGCACACACTACTGTAATCTAGTTCTAGACTGCTCCAGTTGCTACGTGGCAATAGGGTCGCTAGACATTGCTTAATTAAAATCGCTATATCGCTGAAACTAGACGGTCAAAATTGATGATTTTTTTTACCCACTTCGTCATATGTTCCTCTGTAATAGAGAATACAAAAAAAAATCTGTCGAAAAGTTTCGAAGTTATTGCGTGAATTGTGAAATTTTCCACTTGTCCCCATAAGAACTCGTGTAAAACCATGAAATCTTTGATTGCCAATATCTCGGAAACGGAACGGTGAAATTTTAAATTTTGCAGGTAATCATTTAATAGTGTCCTGAATGAGTCCTATAAATAAATAAAAAAATCTATTGAAAAAACGCCTTGCCGAGAGTACAGGTCAAAAAGTGGTGGCTTATTGAAAATTGTATGAGGTATAGATTGATCCATAAGAGAGGTGTAGCAAAAAAATGGGCCTGATTGACAACGCCTGACATGAGTTATAGCTAATAAATGTAACGAAATGCTCTTAATGGATCATCACAGTGTGACCGCCCGAAAAATAGCCGATTAAAAAAAAAAGCTTCCATAGCAACATAAGGAATGACGTGAAGAATGTTCTGTTAAAATTTCAAATGGATAGCTTGAAAACTCTTCCTTTGAGAGTGGCCACCGTTTTGAAAAACACCATTCCGAGAAAAACGCGTTTAAAGTTCGGAGTGCGGGGTTTTAAGATAAATCGTCTACTTACGATCAATCGGCGATGCCAGGTCCATACAATATTCCTTCTGCTTCCTCGAATTGATCGTTTTTGGGTTTGTTTGGACAAAAAAAGGTACAGGACAAAAGGAATAACGGTTGAACGGGGAGCCGGGGCCAGGGTCTCTGGCGCGCCGTCCGCGCCAGGTCTCACGCTCCAATCACTTTTTCTAAGAAAGGCTGTAGCGACCGAAATAATTCGAATTTCGATCTAAAAATTGGACAGAACGTTTATAACCGTGTATACTATCGGATAAAGAAAAAAAATGCGATTTCTTGAAAATTTTACGCTGTGATGATTCCTTAAATTAATTAGGACATAGGCGCACAAGGCTTCGAGATGTCAGCGCTGTAGCGGGCAGAGGCAGAGGCAAAGATTGAGACAGCGAGAACGGTGGGTCACCTAGCGTCGTTTGCTAGGCGCCCCATCTAGAGAGTAGGAGCCAACAAAAAAAGAAACGTATACATTTTTGGACAAAAGTACTTTTTTTTGGTTAAACGCAGTCTCACTAACGAACTTCCTCTTCCAGCGAAGTCGATTTTTGGAAATTGCTTTCATATTTGAAAAAAAATGATGCTACAGAAATAACATGAACACGACGTAAACACAGCGAAATTACTGTCAACGCACTATGAGCGCGCGCGCACAATATATCTGCAGAATTGCCAAGTTTCATGCCTCGAATGATGCTTTGTAAATAAATAGCTTAATAATCATAAAAACTTTTAGAATACTCCATAAAGTAAAATAGAACAATTTGATTCATTTGGAAGAAGTAATATCGATTTATATACACTTTTCATGCTACGAGATATAATTTTTTTATCGCTAAATCAGGTTGATAGCAATGCGGTTGCCCTTTGTATAAGCATAGGGGTCTCCTCCACCCTGCTCGTTCCTCAAATTTCGTGCAGAACTTCCTTAATTCGATTCGACGATTAGGTTGAACGTAACAAGTGCGCGGTTCGAACTATTGCAAAAAAAGTGAGTATCGATGAAAAAGTGAGATTTATTTGAATGTCTGATTTTTTTTTCATTCATGGGGGCGTATAAAGTGGGAATTCATATTTGCGAGGTACTAGAAAACCTTTTCGCTCACACGTACATTGGTGACGACTGAAGGCTCTTGGACAGATACAACGCTGCTCGTTTTGACGGTATCGTCGATTTCACAGGATAAGCTTGCGCAAACCGATATCCTCTTCCTTCAAAGAGCATCGGGTACACACAGAGAGTTGAAAAAGAAAGCGAGAACGGGACGGAGAGAGAGCGAGAGAGAGAGCGAGAGAGAGAGAGAGAGAGAGAGAGAGAGAGAGAGAGAGAGAGAGAGAGAGAGAGAGAGAGAGAGAGAGAGAGAGAGAGGGAGAGAGGGAGAGAGAGAGACAGAGAGAGAGAGAGAGAGAGAGAGAGACAAAAAGGGATCGCAAGTGGCCTCCTCGCGGAACTTCAGTGGATCGATTTTCAAGCGCGACGATCAAGCAATATAGGGCATTGAGCTCTTGGATACTGTTGAGAAACACGACCGGTGTGAATCGCAGTTCTTTTTTTTTATTACTTTTTGAAGCAAAGCTTTGGAAATAGTAAGAGACAAAAGAGAACGAATGTTGGGGAAGAAGAGCGAATCACAAAGAGAGGAGGAAGATGGTGAAAGAGAAAGAGAGATCGAGAAAGGGAGAAACCGTTGAAAGATTGCAATAGACCTAAGCTTCTTTTTTATGTAGTAAAGAGTCCCGTGAAATTAATTTTCATGAGCCATGACGAGAGTAAAAAGGCGAGAGAAGACTGACGGTCCTTCGTAATTTTCAGATTCTCATTCCCTCTCTCTTTACCCCTAAAGGCATAAGAAAACTGAGCGAAATTGCGTCAGTCCCTTTTCTTTCTCATTCACGCATACCTACTCTCTATGCCTCTGTCTCTCTCTCTCTCTCTCTCTCTCTCTCTCTCTCTCTCTCTCTCTTTTTCTTTCTTCACTCCTCTCACTCCCTATCTCGTTTTCTCTCTTTCCTTATCTTGCTTTCTACGTCAAACTTGCAATTGGGAAAACTGTAAAAACTTTTGATGCAAAGATTTCTCGGATGCTCTGCCCATCATTCTGACGGTCTCTCAAAAAACTTTTCTCTCTCTTACGTTTTTTTCCTTCGAAATTTCCGTAGCACTTCTTCCTATATTTTCGGCTATAATGATACACTCATATACTCTCTGCGAAATGTAGATTTTTCCAGCTTGGTATTTTCACATCTTTTATCTTCATACGCGTACTATCATTTAATTTATGTAAGTCTACTTACTCAAGCTTATTGACAATTGAGTAACAATTGACCCCTTTTTTCTCTTTAGTTACGATTGCTTCTTCAGGAGTGTCGCAAGTTGCAAATTTCTACAACGTTATTCGAAATTTTCATACGAAACATCCATGCATTCATACGAAAGAATTGACTGAATTTTGTATTCGCGGAAGGATATTCAAGGCGTAACGAGCCGAGTGATCAAATCATTCCATCAATCATCCCTCCTGCTATCTCTTCCGCATTTTACCTCTCAGACCTCGCCTCATCCTTCGTCTATTTTTCTCTCTCTGTACCCCTGCAGTATATAGAAGATCTGAAAAAGTCCTTGGGTTCCTAGGAAATTAAGAAGAGACGAGTTTTCTGGTCAATTCCTTTATACCACTGTGAATGTACATCAGTAATTGGAGCACGAAACTCCATGCGGCACGTGGTAGAACTTTTATTGCCACAGCTCCGGAACATTGCGTGTGAATTCTGTTAATTTAATTGCAGCCCCTTTCCCCTTCCTAACTCTCTATTGGATCTGAACTGTCGCAGCCTCCCCACTTGCGTGGAGCAGTCTACGACAGTTAAAGATGCCCTCAGGGGCATAGTCATCCGCGTGTCGTGTCCATTCAGGAATACTTAAACAAGTATTCGTCGTCCATTGCCAGTGATGTGTAGTCTATGCGTGTTTGGCCTGGCGTTTCAGCTGAGGGCCATGATCATTCTGATTTTAATTTCCGGGATATCACTCCGAACATGTTCCTAAAGGTCACCTAACCTAAGTAAAGGTTCCTAAACGTCACGGCTCCTAAGATTCCCCTGGCATAAATGGAATTCCTTTGCGTGCAGAGTGCGTATGGCTCACCCTGCAATTTTGCCATGGGATCTCCACATTTTCACTGTTTGGCTCATGCACGGTACTTTACCGCTCATTTGAAGAAAGACGCCGATAAGACCAATTCCAAAAGTGAAAAAGCCAGCTTCAGCTGCAGATAGGCCGATGTCAATTGAATGATCTCATAGATCCTTTTCAATCGGCATACAAGAAGGGCTTCCGGCCTCAGACGGCCTTGATGCATGTGTCTGATTATGTGCATCAATGCATAGATGAGAAAATCCTGGTGGTGCTGTTTGATTTTTCAACGGCTTTCGATCGGGTGGGCCAAGATGTGCTTTTGCGCAAGCTCAGTGACTTTCATTTGTCGCGGTCTGTATGGAGCGGTAGGTATAATCATGCCCTAGTGGAAACTTTCTAGTGATTCTTGAATCGAGTTATGCTCTTTCTGACTGGGCTGATGTCAAATCTCGCGTTCCTCAGGGATCAGTGTTGGGCTGGTCGTTGTTCACGTATTTATTTGTCTTTTGCTCTGTCATCTTGCGACTATAAGGACTTATATACGCGATTTCGCCGATTTTCGAAGGTACTTTTCTAGACGCGGTTAAAAAAAAATGACGCATATATTGACAACATTTTTTTTATAGATCATTTATGCACATGGTTAAGTATATGTAAAAAAAAATCAGAAATATTAACAAATGGCGGAGATATAACATAATAAAGCAATGTATTTTTTTTCCGCGCGCGTTGATGGTGAAAGTTCTCGGCATCGATGTGGGTGTCTGAAAAAAATGAACATATTTATAATTGCATAATGAATGTATCTTCAGTGTGACCCAACAATATTATAAAAAAAATTATTATAATAAAAATTCGAAACGTAAATTTTTTTACTCAATTTTCTGTCGGTAGTTTATTTTTTATATTTTTTTGTGTCATTGAAATTTTTGTTTCTGTGGTTCACACGATAGGTGATGATACTAAGAATATGTTGTAAAAATTTCAAAGCGATCTGAACCTTCGTTCAAGAGTTAGAACTTTCACAAGGTTCAAAAAAGTGAATCGTGGAAAAACGGCTTTGAAGTTGGCGGTCGGGCGCGCCGCGCGGTATCTATTATAAATGCTAAATGCTGTAACTTTTACAATTTTTGGAATTTTTCAATTCTGTAAAACTTAAAATATTCCCAACCGTTCAGGCTAATGGAATCAAAAATAAATAAAAATGAAAAATTTTGAAATTTTTCGCATATATAAGGCCATAATCGATATGTGGATTCCAATTTTTGGATGATGTCCCATCTCGGATGTGGCTCACTGTGTTGCCAAGTCATACATGGACTGTTCGTCAGGTTACTTGTCAGGCTTTAGATCGCGCTAAATGGGCTCTTAATGCTACACCGAAAGAAAAAAAATGTATGGACGTACGGTCCGGAGCTGCAAGAAAACTTTTGGGCAATGTGGCATTAATTTTTGTTAATCCGGATGTTTTTTTTATCCCAAATACAAAAACCTGCTGGGAGAATCTTACATTTTTTGCACGAACCGAAAACTTGGTTGTAGGTCCGGGAGCGCGGAATTAGCTCAATGAACAATTTTTTTAGCGTACTACAACGCAGATGATTATCATCGAAAGTAAACCTTTTGTGAGTGGTTTGGGCCTAACCATGATTCTCTGTATTTGAGGTACTCCTTTCGCGGATGGCCGTATTTTGTGGGCACATAAGCTAAGGCGTTTTTAAATCATTAGTAGATTACAGTGACGCTTAATGAAAATAAGTTACAATCAATTATTGCACCCAATGATCAACCGGAATAAAAAATTTCGCATAAATTTTGTAGATTTAGACATTTTTTATGAAAAGTGGTTACAAAAATTCTACGGCACATTTTTCTAAGTTTTATCATTAATATTTATTATATAAATCTCTATATATAGAAATATGACCAGCATGTCATCTCCATAAAATGCCATATAAATAAAACGATTTGAAAGTGGTAATTTTTTGTTAAAAGTTCGGTAACTTGGCTTGAAATTTAACCAGTATACTGGGACGTCTTTTCACTTAATTGTCGACCAAAATCAGTTAATCGTTAAATATTAGGATCCGTGGAAGGAATACCTTCAAATGGCAAAGCGGCCTTCATGTACAGCTATTCAGTCAAGGCTGTAAGGGGTAATTATGGACGATGCGGTGTGCTGGAAGGAGTAGGCTAGAAGTTTCGCAAGGACATCAAGTTCGCGGCTCTCTCAGCTTAAGGTCTGATGGGATTTTCTTCAGCAGCATACACGCGTGAAACGTGTTGCGATTTCAATTTTGCTGACGTTTGGCTGCGGTTGGTGCTGCGTTGTTTGGAATAGCTGAGGAACTCAAATTCGATTTTGAGGGTTGCGCTTAATTCGTGTATGCGCTCCATTTTCGATATCAGGTGGTGGGAACATATTACGCTATATTAGACGAGGCTCTGGTGGTTGTATCTAGAGATGAGGTTCTTCACACGGGAAGAACGACGCATCTTAGGTTACAGTTTACTATGAATGGACCGAGGGAGTTCATCGCCTTGAGAAGAGGGCCGGAATTTTTTTAATATTTCGCATTTCCGAATACAGTATCTGAGGTATGCCTTTCGCATATTTATAATTTATCGTTACCCCGTACTACGGGCCTGGGCAAGGCATCTTTGAACACCCTTGGGCGTTTAAGCCACTTGCTAATTGCGCTGCGATTTCTTCTCGGGTATTTTGATCTTTTGACTAATATAGGATTCTTCCTTCCATGTTTTCGCACTTTCATGTAATTTTCGTTTTCTTTTTTTTTATTGACTTTTTCGCTTTTGGCTCATATTGAATAACTTTTGATTTCTTTTTATAGTTTCATTTTTATTGTTTGAAAAATGTCGATCGCGTGGCAAGGGGTACTTAGTCTTCTTGCCTTTATACACCAAATCTAATCTAACGAATCTGATCCTCCCCACCTTTCTCTCTCTGTCTCTCTCTCCGTCTGCGGTTCTCTCTCTCTCTCTCTCTCTCTCTCTCTCTCTCTCTCTCTCTATCTCTACCCCTGTTTTTCTGTCTGAATGCGTCTGCGACCAACTCCAATTTCTACCTATTCTCAACATATAACTTAACACCATTTATTCCAGTCTTTATTACCCTCTATGCACCATTTATTATCCTCTCTACATACAATAAATTTATGTACAAATAATCGAAGCATTTGTACGTTGCGTGTTTTATTTCGTTGAATCATTTTATCAAATGAATTTCATTTGTGACTTCCTCGCTTGCTCGTTCCGCGTTGTTCTTCCTTGCTTGCCCCCTTCCGTTCATTTGAGGGATCGTGAGTTATAACGATCAATTAAATACCCAGCAATATCTAAATTTACAATTAATGGGAATTCTTAGCTTTTAGGAAGCAGCATGTTGTAGATGTGTTATTTAGGATAATATATACATAAATACACACACAGACACACACAGGGTGTTCCATTTCATTTTTTTCACGCAAGTATTTCTCAAACTATGCGTTATTTGAAACTGTTGAATTACTTTATTATAAGACTAAGTGATAGTTCTATCTGCTCAAAAGTGATCTGGATGTAATTTATTTACATGCTTTCGCGATATAATTTTAAGTTGATCGATGGCAGATATTATATCGAATTAATTCTCTACCATATACGTATCCGATAATGATAGCAACAAGGCCGATCAATAACAGTACAGAAAATCTTCTTTAAATTTCTGCCTTACTATTGTACGAAAGTACTTTTGAAACTAGCGGGTTTTAACCGGTGCCATGGTCTAGTGGTTAGCGTGCTTTCCACTAAACCTGCGGACCGGGAGGTCCCGGGTTCGAATCCCAGTCGCGTACATTTCGTCGTGAAATGTTTTTCTTTGGCATTTCGCGGCGAAATAAGACTAGTTCCACGACTCGGGGGCGAACTTGATGACCGGCTGTATTGGTATAGGTTTTCCGCAGTTTCTTTATACCCATGACAGAAATGTCATGATGAATATGATAGAGGGGGAAGTCGGCTGCGGCCGCAAGGAGGGGGGGGGGGGAGGTGAAGAAAAAGGAGTGTGGAAAAGGAGGAAAGAAACAGTTACAGTGGAGGAAAAAATAGGTAACAAACGCGAACAGCGTGTACCTTAGGAAAAAAACATTAAAATAAAAAAAAAACTAGCGGGTTTTTGAATCGTCATAATTATCGATCGGTTCAAGCGCATATCGCATACGCCTGTTAACAAACTATGAGAGCAACTGTCATGCAGGCAAAATTATTATTCACCTAACCGGCGTTTCGATCGATGACGTAAGTCCAAAGTAGCTTCATTGAATACAGAATTTAAAAAAACCCAATAAAAACTTTGTCCCGAGATTCAGCGTTTAGAGAATTTAAACGGCGATAAGTGATGATGAATGCTCTTGGAACACCTCCATATTTAGGCCAATCAACTCGTATAACTATGCGCTACACATCCAGCTAAAGAAAAAGCTTCAGTTCCATTGAAAAAAGCCTCGGTGAGGCTGAAATCTCCATCTAAAGAAAAAGTGGTCTAAGGCCTTAAGATCCCGAGCGTAGGTGAAGGTTTCCCAGTGCAAACTGAAGATGTGTGTGCCCGAGCGATAAGTCTATCATGATAAAATCAAAAAAAATAATAATGAGTAAATAATAAATAATAATAATATAATAATAATTTCATAATATAATAATATTTAATATGACACGACATAATGTTTAACAAAAATAAATTCGGTCTGTTATTTGTGTACAAGATGATCCCTAGGGCTCATCTTGTACACCTAGAAGGAAATAATCTTGCCCCAAACTCAACTTCTTCATTTATTGCTCGGTAACATAAACTATAAGTGTTCCACTATTACCACGCCAACCAAAAAAAAAAACCAAATCGAGTATATTATAAAGCAACAAACACAACAATGATTGCAACTGGCAGTATACAATAAAAGTTACCTAAGCTTAAAGTCAACGTTACCTTGGATCAACAGCTCAGCATTTTAATTTTTTTGCGCCAAAACAAGTGCATTGCTCACACCGCCATTATAAATTGACAAACGCGGGTAGGTGCCGGGCGCTTTACCAAAGAATATCACTAGATAGCGTTAATAGTTTCGTCGCAATTGAAAATGATCATCTTACCCCAAGGGATAAACTCGTACACCATTCCCCTATCACTTTATTGGGAAATTTTTTCGAAAAAAAAATGCATATTTTGAAAAATATTCAGTGGAAAGATTAAAATGGTAGATATTTGCATGGAAAGATCAGAAAGATAAAAACACCCACACACAAACTCGAATATGCTACTGACCTTTACGCAGGAACGAGAAAATTTAGTGCCTGCCTTGGGTAAAGTATCCGGTGGCACGCAAATTATAATAATCACGCTAGTATAGGTAAAGTTATATATGTTTCACACATTTGCTCGGTAATAGTACGTGTATTATACGGAGATAGGTATACTGTTATGTCCAATGTTCGACGGTATCTCGGGCTATAATTAAATATGAACGGTAGATCGTACAAGCACGTTAATCCTTGAGTACAACTCTTCTCAAAGAGTGCAATTAGCGCTCCTTTTTTTATTATTATTAATACACCGTATAACCACCCCATCCCCTGACTACTTTCAATTTTACGTAGTATGTTCTCCCGGTTCATGATAAATCACAAACGGTTCGTTGGAAGAAAATAAAATATTCGACTTTTCGTTGTAAGAATATAATTTTTTAAAGTTTTTTTTTCGGGGGCTGGGGCGTTGGGATATTCTTATTTGTACAGGTGTCATGGATCAGGAAAAAGGACGCACACATTCTGTCAGTTGATAGAGTCATGTTCATCGCTGACGAAAGATTTCAGGCGATTTTCGTTGATGGCTCGGAAACGTGGAAATTGCAAGTGAAATACGTACAGGCAAGGGACGAAGGTGACTACGAGTGTCAAATCTCAACTGAGCCGAAAACAAGTCACTTTGTTCATCTCAATGTCGTTGGTGAGTGATGATTTATTTTCTGTTATTCTATATATACAGGGTGTCCCAGGACGAAATGTTATCCCTGAAATGGGGGTTGGGGGTGAAATTCTGAGTCCCTCATTTCAGGGATGACATTCTGTCCTGGGACACCCTGTATAAAACTGTTTCGCGACTGACTGACTGACTCACTGACAGACAACGCACAGCCTAAACTACTGAAGATTGAAAAATGAAATTTGATACATATGTTCCTTAGAAGGTGTAGAGGTGCACTAAGAATGAATTTTCCGAAAATCAACTCTTAAGAGGTGACATGGGGTATAAAAGTTTGTATAGAAAGTTGTATTCCTTGCGTGTATGAACATGAAACTTGGTATAAATATTCTTCCGAGAAATAATAAAACGTATATTTTAGGAATGTTTAAAACATCCCCAAATTAGGGGTTCAACGGTGTGTTGAAGTTTGAATGGGAAAATCGAATACCCGGCTTTGATTTCAATGGAAATTCGGAAGATATGTTTTTTAAAGGATGTAGAAGGTGCAATAAGAAAAGATTTTTCGAGAATCAGCCCCTAAAAGGATCAAATGGGATGTAAAAGTTTGTATGGAAAATAGACTTTGATCAGTTATTTTTATTCGGACTAGTGAATTTTAGTGAGGTTTATTTTTGGATGAATCGTCGTTATTTTGTTTTTTTTTCGATTTGAATGTAATCTGTTCAGAAATCCACCTGCCCTGAGGCCCTAACAGCTTGAAACCAAATCCCATGCGGGCGAATTCATGGAAGGAAGCTAGTGTTCCATATAACCCTTATCCTATCCCTTTCAACCTTGCAGTCATACATTTTTTTCTTACAAAAAATATTTGATAAGTAAGAAAATCATACTTGTCGACTGATGACGAAGTTACTTGAAATTACTTGTTTTTCTAATTGTCGAATAGAATACTAACTCATTGAACGATGTACTGATTGACAGTGCCAAAGGTCGAGATAGTGGGTGATCGGGACATGCACGTCAGAACCGGAAGCACGGTTTCTCTCAGATGTGTAATAAATCAGTCACTCGAGGCGCCATCGTACGTATTTTGGTATCACAAGGGTGATCGACTATTGGGCGATCACTATGGCAAGCTTGACATTCATCCACCAACGAAAACCGAAACCGGCTTCGATAGTAGCCTGGTTATTCACAACGCGAGGATAGATGACTCGGGGAATTATACCTGCAGTCCAAGTAATCTCGACAGTGCGAGTGTCTCACTTCATGTTCTCAATGGTGAGTAGAAAGTTAATCGAAACTCATTAATGCCACGTGCCGTTGAAGAGAAAAAAAATCATCAATTAACATAACAAAGCATGGAGAAATGCTTCAAAGACATCGATTCTTTATTATTTCGCCGATGTTCAAAGAAAAAAAGCAAGATAAATCTCAATTTTACAAGGATCACGATACGATCCTTTTTCCCCTATAAAAATCGTGACGTCAATCGTGTCTGCTATCTTTGAAAATGGAAATTTCCTCCTCGCATTTTACTTAAGACGTTACACCACCTTGGCGCTCGGAAAAATAAGTATCATTTTTTTTTCTGACGCGACTATTAAATATATAGAATAATTTTTATTTTTCACAAATACATTATAATTTTATGAACAAATTGAAAAAAAGGAATCTGGAAAATTAAAAAATGGCAGAGTTATAAGTTGTCTAGTAGGACCCGCTTTTGAAAATCCTTGCCGATGGAGGATTTTTTTCTCTGTCAGACATCGTCCGAAAAACTAAATAAAAAAATTATTGTAAAGAAAGGTGTAAAATAGGGAAATAAAAAAATGTAGTAATGACAGCTGTATGAAAAAAAAACTATAAATTTCACCAAAATTTTTTGTTTTAAAAATTAATAAAAAAGGAACATGGCATCCAATCAAAAAAATTCTACGCTACGTCTTGGAGAATATTATAAAGAATATTCGGTATAAAGTTCATTGAAATCGATGAAGTGGATCTCGAGATATTTTGTCCACGAGTTTGAAAAGAGAGTCTTACTAAATAACTTATATCTCCGCCATTTTTGAATAGTTTTTGTTTTAATTTGTTCATTAAACTATAAGGTATTCGTGAAACACAAAAATTATTTTAAATATTTAATAGTCGCGTAAAAAAAATTATTTTTATACCTATCAAAGAGAATCATAAAAATCATTTGCGAGTCACGATTACCGCAGAGCGAAAAACTAAACGAAAAAAAAAAAACAAATACTGTAAACTGGAATTGTATTTACTATTAATTTGTCCAGGCGAACATCCGGCGGCCATTCAAAGAGGGATAAGCGCAGCACCCGGAGGTTGTCGCGCCCTCTGGTGGCTCGCAGGCTCCGTCAGCTTGTCATCGAATCATGGACGTCGTATTTTCGTCCTCGTCGTATTAATATCAATGGTATTCTTCACCTATCAAAGATCGTTGCGTCTCGCATACAGCGGTAATTTACCTATCGTGCGATAATCATTAACGTTTCATTCATTAAGACGTCCTCGGTAGGATTGCGAGAATATGTCGTTGCGCATTACCGTATCGTGCGGGGAAATTGACCGAATCAAGTGGAAAATTCGGAGAAAAAAGGGTCGAGTATATCGGAATTAGAGGAAGACAAAAAATTACACGGTGTCGTGCGCGGCGATCGAAATAAAACAAAAAACGAACACCGATTCACAAGTCATAGAAATATGGCGGTCATCGATGATATCCGGTATTTAAGGAATATCCAGAGCTACTTAACGACTCGGAAAAAATACATGCACATATGTGCATCATCAGTTTATCAATGACATTTATACTGGGTTATTGTCTCGTGGTCTCTTTCCACCCACGAGTCCACGAGATTGTACTAAATTACGACGAACAAAACGTTCACTTGTCTTTGAGTGGAACAGCGAGGAGAGAGACAAAGAGAGAGAAAGAGAGAGAGAGAGAGAGAGAGAGAGAGAGAGAGAGAGAGAGAGAGAGAGAATGAGGAAGAACGCATGGTAGGAAAAGAAAGAATGTAAAAGATGAAAAGAAAAATCCATCGCGCCTCGGTTTCCGACTCTCCGAGTCAAATTCCCGTGGGTTGTCCTTTTTTTCCTCATCCAATATTATTTTGCTACAATATAGTATTTAATGAAAAAAAAAAATGCTTTAGTAAGATTTCAAATTATTTCGGACATTCAGCAATGAATTGCAGTGATCCAATGTTACTGCTGGATTATCGATGCAATTAAATTTCTTGATTTCCGTCCCAGTTGCACATCCTTTTTGTTGCTGCATTCGATACTTGGTAGAATAATTGGATAATTTTACGACTAAAAACATTGTGTTATGCTATTGATGTCTTCGTCGGACTGGTTTGCAAATGTTGCTTTTTCTTCGATTTTATTCTTTATCATAAATCTAACATTTTTATCAATCTTCGTTGAAGAAACTCCATTCGACGAACCTCACGATAAACTTCGACCATCCGATACTATACGATCAGTCTTCAGCGAGAGAATAGCCACCGAATGCGATGATAGAGTTACGAGATTAATTATAAAGGAGAGAGAGAGAGAGAGAGAGAGAGAGAGAGAGATGTGGTGGTGAGAGTTCCAGACTCACCTCCAGATTCCCAAAATCCTTCGAGGAAAATTACACTTTCGGAAGATTCAGCGTAAGTTGAATTTACATTCGAATTTACACGAGTTTACATTCCATAAACCCATTGCATCTAAAGCGCAACCAAAAGTATTTGACTAAAAACCAAATTGACTTTTGCATTCAAAAGTTTGTACTTAAAAAAAAATGGAGAAATTGAAAAAAAAATTCCCAACGACGAGGAAATTGTTTAATAAAATTTTTAAACAATTTCCCAACGACGAGGTAATTTCTCCTCATAAACTAGTTCAATTCTTTTGTAACTTTCGACGTAACGAAAATGTATTTTCACTCGAAGGGATGACGGAATAAGCAGCAATTGAAAACAAGTGTGCATTTAAATTTGAAGACAGTACGATCCGGCCGTTAGAAATTAGGGTAATAGATATTTTTGATTAGACCGATATCGATTATAGGAGCTCGGTAATTCAAAAGGACGAGAGGCAGAGCAAGAGGCCGAGTCTTTTTTTTCGGATCAAATTTATTCGTTATCCCCAAAGAAAGAATCGAAATTGCCATGAGCCACGAATATTCAAGCTCAAAGCCGGAAATTCATGGAATCCCTTGGAGGTAGCATAGCGAAGAACAAAAAAAAAACGTCTTTCGACAATCTCGGAAGTGAATTTTCTAGTTGGTTGTTTGCGTGTGAAGGATCTTGAAGGAACGTGAACGAGCCGTGGCATTGATTTTGCTATTAGCCAGGTTGAGTTTCCGCTTGAACCCCCGAGGGCATTTCAATTGAACTACATTTTTCAGCCTGTTCGCCCTTTCGCCTCGAAAGGGACGAAGGGTGGCCGGAAGACGCGACGTTACGAAGCCTACATTTCTACCCGTATTGCCAGGACTAATTCTCCCCCATTGAAAATATGAGCTCGAACGATGTCTGGAAAAGACCAACGTTATATTACCACGATAAGGGGTGTAAAGGCGGCTGAAAATTTGATTGCAGACTGGTCAGGTCGGAGAGCTCCTTATCTAGCGTGCATTGCGCTAAGACTATTTTTCATTCTCGAGTCATGGGGTGACAGGTAGAGTGAACGAATAATGAACAACGAAAGAAAGCACACGAGAGCTGGAACATTAGTTTCTTTTAATCAATTTCAATAAACCCTTCCCCAACCGCTCTCATACGTTTTTTTTTAAACTTCGCTGAGCATTCTTATCGTGATCGATGCAACTTGTAATTAACTTAAGATTAAGATTTATTCCTGCTTAGTAATTTTTGATATATTTTATTTGACATTCTTAGTTATTTATATATTACGCGACGATCATATTAACGCCATTTCCTTGAATGTCAAAGTTTCAATGGTAATTTTCAAGCAGTCCGGCTGGTTAATAATCAGACATCAGTTTGCAATAAACTCCTATGATTGTTTTTATTTTCGTTGGTGTCCACGTGTACAATCGCTTTTTTTATTGCAACTCTTCAAGTAAAAAATTCCCGTTTCATTTTTTTCCCCTACTATTAGTCTTACCTGTAATATTTTTATCACCCTTTTCAATTCAATTCATCCACTGGAAACCTAAAATCCCTCAATTCAACTACCTTCAACCATAATTTAAAAAAAAATCTTCTGACAAATACGATTTTATGATTGTCCACGTAAACTTTTTAATTTTATTATGGCCTTTCTGAGTCTCAATTAATTTTCGGAAGAATCGATTTTGGATATTCACTGAGAAATTTGGTAACTTAATAAACATTATGTCAAAAGAAGTTCATTCGTGATGCAGTTTGCAAGGCAAAATTATCGGAAAAAGTGAATAGAATCCATAAACCGTCAACGAATAAAAAAACTAGTTATGACGGTTAAAGTAAATTAAAAAAAAAGTTATGGGTTTACGGGAAAACGATTTCCATCGAAATTGTGGCTGTACCCGGACGAGCGTCGGATGTCCGCATTAGACTCGCTTGCGTGGGCGAAGTAACCTATGTTTGTGAAATATTATCGACGCCGAAGTCTAAATTGAACTTTTCCATACCCCGTTGAGCGTGTGTACCGTCACAAGAATATGATATCGAAAAACATAAACGTTTTTTTTTTCAGAGGCATAAAACGATTCACGGGAAATCGACGGGAAAAAATGTTTTCACGGGATGGCCAGAACAATAAAGATAATGTCGTATAGATCGTCGGAGTCTTCCTCGATAGAATTGAAACTTGTTCGATAAAGATAAATAATTGTGTAGCAAAAATAATTAAGATCGTTGTTCCAACATCTTAAAGAATTAATAATAGAGTGAGAGAGAGAGAGAGAGAGAGAGAGAGAGAGAGAGAGAAGCGCAAAACGTGATAGCGTACGTAATCGACTTCCACACTCGTGTGCTTCTCGTCTCGACTGGATTCAAAATGATCTCAACTCGAGTTTGAGAGAGAAAAAAAAATCAACAACGATAGTTATAGAGAAATTATACGGGGAAAGAGGAAAAAATCCAATCTCGAGATGACGAGCAATGAATAGTGGTTGAAGAAAATTCTACAATTGAAATATTGATTACGTACACTTTGATGAAAAAGCAAAATATAAATGCAACTGGTTCAATTGACTCGCGTTCAATGTTTGTTCGCGGTATTACGAAATATTTACACATTTATGCGCGAACACACGAGTCAATATCAAATATGTACATATATATATATATATATATATATATATATATATATATATATAATATATGTATATATATACATATATATCACTTGTGGCAAGAAAAAATTGAGAGAAAAAAGTTTAGCTAATCGTAATTTATTGTTGATTCTTTCGCGGGCGTCCGATGTGCTGCGGCACAAATTGTTTTTATATTCCGAAATATATCACGTATCTTAAGATACAGATCGTATATACGAAAGAATATAAATGTGCTTGCATAGCCTTTGCATTCGGTGCGAGAGAAATTTTTTTTCCGTTAAAAATTTTCCTTTCTTTGGTATTGAACAAGTTTCAGCTCTTGAATATTTAACGAGGGGACTAATAAAACATTGGGGTGGTTTATTTGTCGTTTTGAACTCTCGCTCTTTACGGAGAACGAAGAGAATAATTGCTTTTTCATTTTTGCTGGGAATAAATACTTGAAAAAAAAAAGTGATCGAGAAAAGGAAATCGAGTTGATCATTTATAATCGGGGTGGGAAGTTCCATCGGTGGAAAAAAAAACAACTATACGAAACGATATTAGAATTACCTACGATTCATGTGATTGTCTGTAAATAAATAGTATGTAAAATTACATAATGTTAATTATGATATGCCCTACGTGTTTAAATTAATAAAATGAAAAGAAACAGCGAGAACGAAAAAAAAAACGATAAAACACCCAACGGTTATTGTGTAAGTTGCGTAAGTGAGAGCATAAAACGAAGCATGAATACGACGCGGTGATGATTTGAAAATGAAACAAATAAAGCATAAAAACGCAAACTGGGTGATGATTGTCTGGCCGCCTGTGCTAACCGTTTCGTAATTATGACGTTTGCGCAATTACGGGATCGAGATAGGATTCAATTTAAAAAAAAAAGAACTTCACGGGCCCATGAAAAAGGAAAACACCTTAGAATTTTTTATTATACATGCTACCAAAACCAAATGGCTAGGGGATCACTTCATTGTTAACCGACATTATTCATTCATCCTGTAAGGTTGTTTCATATTACCAAATACGAAATTGCAGTGTCACATTTTTTTTTGTTTTTGAATTTAATGACTTCAAGATTGTACATTTTTATTGAGTTGAAATACTCATTATTATATCCAACATTTTTCAATAATTACTTCGTTGACTTTGATTAAAAATATCAATGATACAATTCGTATTATGGATACTAAAATTTGTTTAATGCGCTTAATTTTTTCGTGTGCAGAAGATATTGTATGCGGTTTTGTAAGAATATCGATTTCTTGTAAATCATTTCCAAATAGAATGAAAGAAAAAGAGAAATAAAAGAATTAAAAACAACAGAAATTATTTCGCCAACCTCACAATACAAAGTAATCGCAGAATTGAACGGTGACGTATTGAAGCGTGAACCTAAAGAATGAAACATTGTTTTATCGACGTATTCGACGTTTGGAAATTGCGATCGACCAAATCGTATATTAAAGATGAAAAGGTTGTTGGAAATACATAACACTCGTTCGCTCGATAATTCTCTCCCGTTATCATGATCGACTACTGTGCTGCTCAAGTAGAAAAACGACGAAGAAAAATTCACGGGGAAACGAAATAGTGGCGTAAAATGGAAAATTGAAAACACGACGAAGTGTCGTCTCTACGAACACGATCAAGGGTAGCACGGGCAGGCCACACGCTATAGATGTAACACTAATTAACGCCGTAGTTTAAGTTAAAGTAAGGGTTTAATTACCAAAACAAAAGAAAAGAAAAAAAAAGCAAATCCTCAATGATATAAGTGAATATTGTCCGATACTTATGAACCGACCGAGGTTTTTAAAAGAGTTACAGAGATCAGAAAAAAAAGGAAGCCCAAGAATAGTAACGCAAGAATTATGCAAAAAGGAGAGAGAGAGAGAGAGAGAGAGAGAGAAAGAGAGAGAGAGAGAGAGAGAGAGAGAGAGAGAGAGAGAGAGAGAGAGTATGCAAATGAAAAGTGGAAAAAAGAGAGAAAAAAAAGTTCGTTGGACTGACGCCTTGGCTGCGTTGGTCGAATGAAAACAACTTTAATGTAAAAAGGGGCGACAGGGACTTTGCTCTATATATTTTTTTTGCAACTTTCTTATCTCGCACGTGGCCAGATGCACATTGATAAAAACTCGATAGGAATAAATTTTTTCTCGATTTAACGATCGAAAAAAAAATACTTTTTTTCGATTGTGAAAAAACAGAGGAAAAACGGGAAAGAAACGGCCATGTCGGGCGAGAAAGGAAAGTCAACGACGTCCTCGTCACTCCTTTGAAACAACAAGAAAAAAAAAGACTATTAAAAAAGGAAAGAAGAAAAAGAGATAACATTCGTCTATAGATAATTGGTAGTGAGCATTGAATTTTTGTACCAATGTCTATTGTAGTAATTAAGTGCCCACGCCTTGATTTTTCACATTTTATTCGTAATGCGCTCATTCCCATACGCATATTCGTCTAAAACCCTTTCATACGTTTCACATATAACTTGGTCTCGATCTTTATTTTTTTTCAATTCATTATTTACCAACTATTATGTCCTTTTCAATGTTGAAGAAGGCAAACAAAAAAAAAATACAATAAAAAAACAACGTAACGTGCTTTTCGTCCCGAGTGTAGTCGCACGTCCGGAAATTCCACAAAACGCCACGAACGACGAGTGAAAAGTAAATAGAAAGAAAAAAAAAATCCTGAAAGAAGAAATGTATAAATTCCAAATTATCATATCGTGGTGGAGGATATCCGGAACCTTGCACAGGGATTGTATATTCGCCGCGTCCCATTCAATCGCGATATTTATTATAAATAAACGAGGGAGAGTAAACGACGTCAACGATGTCGAGGACGACGTGTACTTTGTGGTACATACAATACCTTCAACCTCGCCGAACCTCTGTCAAAAAAAAATCGTCATAGAGACGAGAGAAAAAATTGAAATCTTCGAAGAAAAAAAAAAAACTTTAAATTACGAATGATTAAAAGTGTTCGCGTCGTCCACGGATAACAATCGTTACGTTTCAACAGCGATTGGTCTAATTAATCGTTAAGCCGAGTCTCGTCCACTGATTCGAACGTTCGACGATAATTGATGTTATTGTTTTGAATTATTATATATATATATATATATATATTTATTTATTTATTTATTTATCTGATTGTACGATGTACGTCACTTTGTTCGAAGAAAAGAAAATTCATTTGAATAAACAACACCAGGACGATTATTTCCACAATGCCTCTTATATCATTATTATTATTAGGATGATGGAATATACTCGAAATATGAAGTTGCATATATATATATATATATAGACGCAGCATTGTCGAACGAGCGAATAAGGGGACATCGCGTGGGACTTGAACCTCAAAGCTTGCCTTGTCTCGCGGATTCCCGAATCGAAATTTGAGAACGAAGGAGAAAAATATTGAGATAATAAATCACAGGAAAATAAAGCAGTAGTAATGTGAGATAATTTAGTACTATCGAATCCGCGAGATGATGCCTAAACGAGTGAGGACGAAGACAAAATGAGATGATTGTGCAACAATGAGTGTCTGTGTGTGCTGGATGAGCACGATCGAATTTGATGAATGATTGACTTATATATAATGAAAGCGTGCGACTCGAGTGAAAATAAGAAAGAAATGAATGTGTAATCTCTACGAATGAATGAAGGGGACGATATTGAGTTGAACGAGAGAATCAGAGAAATACAGGAATATACGTTACCCAATAATGCATTCGCAATTTTAAGACACTTCGTTACCGTGCATTCGTATGCATCTCAATCTTGGTTGTTTGGAGCAAAGAAGAAGAAAAAGAAAAAACAACGCGTGTACGAAGAATTCGACGAAACGTAATTTTTTTAAATTTGTTTCCCTCGATGCGACTTCCGAAATTATCAACATGATTAACTTTCTCGTGAATTCGAGAGGGCTGCCGCTTCCCCCTCTTTCTTTTTAAGACACACACTTTTGACGTTTCGAGATGAAAATCGAAAGTCTCGCCGACTCGTCACGAAACACACAGCGGTCTCTTTCGCGTACTCTTTACGTACCAGAAGAAAAAAAGAAAGAAAAATGAAGAAAAAAACGACGAATGTCAAACGTTTCGTTGTAAACTATTGTGGGAAGTGGGGCGGTGAACAAAAAAAAAAACTGAAAACCCCGCTCTATGTGTGTAAGAACCATAAAGCTTAATGAAGAACATTATACTATGAAACTTACGGGATACTAAATAAAAGTAAGCCAAACCGTTGAGAAATTCAATGACAATCAGTACCAATCCCCGATCCTCTCATGTTATCAATTATTCCGGAATAAATGCTTTTACTTTTCTAATCATTGATCGTAATAAATTACCGGACAATTATTTCATTTTGTCGAAATTACTTTTCATGTGATAACGGAGAAAATCATTTTGTTTGTCGCCATATAACATAAATTGTGAACGATTTTTTTATCTCACTCCTCTTTTTGGAGTGGTGAAAAAAAAACTGTGAAATGTCCTTCGTGAAATATTTCGATAATTTCGTCGGTTGCGTAAACAAAGAACACAAAATACATTGCTTTTGATATTATTTTCATTTTTCGAACGTGGTATTTATAGATTCATTTTCTTTCTGTTGATTTTCTTATTGGAGGCTCCAAGCTTTTCCGTACTACATCCGGATCTCTCTTAGGCAATAGTTACGATAAAAAGTACTTATAATTCTCTCTGATATTCATAATCCATTGCTGGATTATTGGTTTGATTCATAGAACCTCCTCTACATGCGTTAACGATACATTGTAGATTACTTGTTTTTTGCTTATACAAACTCTTACTTGTAAAATTATGAAAAAAAAGCTCCTTAAGTATCCATCGTGAAAAACTTATTAGGTCATTTAGTGGAGTGCACAAACGAGGAACATCGAAGAACGTTTATTCTTAAATTTTTGTCTTTTCAAAGTTTACAAGATTTCCATTCACATTCCTTATTTCCGTTTTCCCTTATGGAAGGTGCCAGCTTTATAACTTTAGTACTTTTCTCTGGAACGTTGACCGAACAAGGTTTGGCACACGTTGAATACATTTATTTCGATTTTTTGTTCATGTCACGCGTTTTCATGCAATTCTCGATGGTTCTTCGAAACGATATGTGATAGCAAGCTCCCACGAGCCTCATTGGACCCATGAGAAGTGACTGGAGTATTAAATCGCAGATTGACGTGAAAGGTGCCATCCCGGAACCGAGGATTGTCAGTATGTAACCTTCGAAGCCAACGGTAGAGAAGAACTTTTCCGCCTGCAGAGGAATAAGAATAAAGAATCAGTATTAGTGACTAATATGTAGCATCATTCACCAATAACACGAGTCAACGGTGATTTTAGTGCCTGAGTTATGACATTTGGGTTATCATTTATTCGATCATTTGATCGATTGGTGTTATCATTTAAGGTATTCCTTTCGCGGAGGTTCGTATTTTGTGGGTGCTTCAGCCGAGCCCTTTTCAATTATGATTAATTTACAGTGGCGCTTAATAAAAATGAGCTACAATCAATTATTATGCCCAACGATAAACAGGAATAAAAAAATTCGCATAAATTTTGTAGGTTGGAACATTTTTCCACATTTGCATTTTTCTGCAACGCCAGAGCCGAACCCTGACCGCTCATCTACCAGTGTCGGTTATTTATTTAGAATATAAATAATTAGATAAAAATGTGGCCGGAGTGTCATCTCCTAAAGAGCCGTAAAAATGAGACGATTTTTAAAGTCGTAATTTTTTGTTAGAAGTTCAGTCATTTCGATCGAAATATGACCAGCATGCTTGGATGTATTTTCACTTCATTGTAGATGGAAATCGGGAAATTCTTGGATATTCGGGTTTGTGTAGGGAATATCCTAATCTCCTACTATCTCTATAAAAGTGATATTTTGAAAGTTTCGTTTATTTTAAAAGTTTCGCATTTGTTGACGAGACAGATAGCTGATACGAGAACATTCACGTGTCCGTCTATCCCGGTATTAAGGCCAAGTGTCACACCGACCGAGCGGCCATGAGTGCGAGAGAGATAGCTGATTTGCAGATTCCCAATGATTTCTGAAACGGTTGATTTTTGGGAAAAAAGAAAAGAAGCACGTTCCGCCATGTTGAACGACGAACAACCGTCTTCTCTTCTTTTGCCCGAAATATTATCCATCTAGGAGAAAAATTGGCAGTAGGAATTTTACCGACTGGACGTGTGACATATGGCCTTAAATCTAAACCGTAGTTTGTCTTTTTGATCATTCTATTTTCAATGCTTTTTAACAATAATGATGTAATTTTTCCTTGAAACATCGAAAACAAAAATCACAATTCTTTCTACGATTATTGAAACAAGATAACAAAAAAAGCTCGATCTTAGCCGATTTTGAGAAGAAAAAAAAAAGTTTTTTTTCTGATTAACCGGGTGGCCAAAATCAAGTATACCATTGAGCCCCTCATCTTCAAAAGTCCTTCCCGAGATTGTTCATGATTTCTTTCATTTTTTATATGAAATTTGGTACACATATTTGGTACTGTACGTACAAATAAATGTCCAAACGATTTTTCAATCACCTTCCTCATTCCTTCGATTTTTTTTTTTAATATACCTGATTTTCACGTCGTCACAGTAGCCTTAAGGTGTGCATTTAATATGTGAAAGTCCTGTCCGTATATACATATAAGTAGTATTGATAGAACTTAGATGTGTATTAAAACGTCATATTTACCAGAGCATCTTCGATCAAAGACTTGGCAACGACCTCCGGTTTCACCAATTCGCTGCTAGACGATATGAGTGAAGTTTCCAACGGTTTGGTCAATTCCTCAACCGCAAATCCAGGAGTGTCTGTGTCGGGTGGCAAGCTCAAAGTGACTGATATATTGTAAGGACGAAGCTCCATTGCGATACTCTCGGCGAGACCACGGAGTCCAAATTTTGTGCAACAGTAAGCTGAATAGCCGAATATTCCTTGCAATAAAGAAAAACAATAATCAATAAATATGGAAAACGCTATAAATGAATTTACATGGAGAAAGTGGACGAGGTATAGAAAGATCTGAACGTAGCAAACCTAAAACACCAGCCACAGAAGACGTCAAGACGATTATTCCGTCTGTCGAGCTCTTCATTTGCGGCACAACAGCTTTTATACAATTGTAAGTTCCAATCAAATTGAGATTGACCATATGATTAAGATCGTCCGGTGTGGTATCTTCGATTTTGCCACATATCGCAGTTCCCGCGCAATTAACGAGCATGTAAATAGGACCCATCGATTTTTCCATCTCGTTGAAGACTTTCTCAACACTGTCATAACTTTTGCCAATGTCGAGAGAGAAGAACTCCACTTTTTGAACATCCCGGTCGACGCAAGCTTCGACAATCTCATTGGCTGCGGCTTTAAGCTTCTTTACGTCACGAGCTATTATTGTCACATGAGCGCCCATTCGTGCAGCTTCCAACGCTACCGATTTTCCTATACCGCTCGATCCCCCGGTTACCTGAAACGATCGAAAGATACTAATAAGCATTCAGAACTTATTACGCTCATCCGTTGGGTACGGTTGAATAGTTTATATATATTTTTTAGTGGTATCCAGTAATGAATACAATTTACCACAACATGCTTGTTCTTGATGCTTCTCTTTGGCTTGCCAGGCCACAAGAAGGTCTTTGCTAACAGGCTGCAGACCAACAGGACGAAGCCTATCAAAATGAGCCCTGGTACAATACCCATTCTTCGACTTTTGGGATTACTGCAAAAACGCAAAAGACATAGCATGAACGTGACTTTTGAATACCTCGAGAGGGTGATTAATCGACACTGAAATTTATGGACGGTAGGTAAGGCTGCTAATCCTCGAACTACCACTACGGGTCATACAGGAATCTGCAAAATTTCTATAGGTTCGAGAATTAAGCGCCACCTGGATTGTACACGGAAAAGCAAAGTTCTAACTTATCAGAAATGCACCGCTTGGTCGTCTAGTAGCGACCATCTTATGAATGATTGTATCAGTCAAATAATGTCCTAACGGCACATCTCACTGTTAGATTCAAGCCGAAAATAAATGTGTATATTTCATTGTCCGGAAAAAAAAAACGCAAACATATGAGCTGACGATCGAGCAATCCTTTGTGGCAACACGGCGAACGAATTGTGATAAATAATTGCGAGGACTAATTGGAAATTGCAAAAAAAAAAGAATCACTGTAACGATAAAGCGTATTAGGACGAACACATTGATCGGAGTGAGAGAAATCTAAAGATCACTCTAATATCACACACCACGATTTACCTTCGGTTGCACTCGAATTAATCAATTCGTCAATGAAAATCCAAAATCAAGAAATCTTGTATAGTAAGGATTAATATTTCCGTGACAATGTGATCCTTCGTAGTGCCGTTGCCAACGTGCTATATAATACTCTGCCTTCCTACAGCCGGGAGCCAACAGTGGGCGGCTCATTGAATTGCTAGGCCGACGCGTGGCTCCATCTCTTTCATAATCAACGTATCAATGAAATAATTTAGCCGGATATGAATGATAAATACGCCATTGATTTCTTTCGCAGTATTGTTTGATTCTAAAAAAATGGATTCAATACCTCTATAATTAATTCCGAGATTCTAAATGCTTGACCATTTCTTAGAGTCTCAAGCCCTGATGGTATTATCGACCCTGCCGGACAGTGGTGCCCCCATCAGCATCGCTGGAACTTCCGAAACAGCTCGCTCGGTAACACACTTAAAAAAAAACATCCAAATATGCTTTGTTAATAGAAACAAAAATTAAGGAATTGAAGCCTGTCTGTGTAAAGAGACCCGTTTTGAATCTAACAAGAATTTTACATGTCCGAATAATATTTCGATGACCTGTGTGTTTTGCCGGTCTCTCAGATGCCCCAACATCGAAAAAAAATCGATTGACATTTTCAGAACCACCCTCCGCCTTCTGCCGCTGTCAAGGACTGCGATAGTCGCAGCAAAAATATGAACGTAGCCTACTGGAAAAGCTTCTCGATTCTTCGACTACAGGGGAATCAAACGGCGTTGAATATCGAAGCTTTCCGTGATGCCAGAGTTATTCTCAAGTACAGTGTATCGATTACCCCCTTGCCTTTCGTCATAGACGAAGATATCTTGCTTGTATAAATAATTCAAAGCTACCAGGCCGCTTTGCACTGTTCACCCTACAAAGAACGTTGCAATTCACTCAACCATAATATCCATTCCCATCTCTTTCTTCTTCTTTTTTTTCATCGCATAGGTCAAAATGGTAAAGCTGAAAGGAAAATTGAGCTATTCACTTTTAGATCCGTCCGGCCACGTCATGGTTTAATAATTTCGTCGAAAGTGAGTGCGCATCTGGAAGTTGAGAGTAGGAGAACCAAGGATGGAAGAGTCCGTCGCTCGTGAGCTTATCGAGTACCAATTAGCGCAGCGTGGAATGGACGCGGTGAATGTGGAATGGGGGTAGGTAGTACGTGCATTAACCTCGTCGGCGCAGCGACACCGAGCACCGACGAGAGCAAATCCTATCCCTACTCCCACAACCATAGACCACCCAGCCTCCCCGGCTCGCAGCAACCCCGCGTGGCCAATCCTGCCGGCGCGTTACCCTTCGTGCAAAAGGTCACGTCCCGCCCTGTCGATCATTCACCTCGTATCCTCCAGGACTCGCACTCCTGTTGTTCTACCGCGCCAGGTTAAAGCTGAAGATCCAGCTATACAGGCTACGTACATTCCGCGGAAAATAGATTTTTCGATGGAATAGTTTTGCTCCTACGTAGGAGTATTGCGTATTACATGGAATTTTCATCTGCTAGCTTCAGCCTACCAGATAGTCAGCCTACCCGAACAGTCTTTTCTGCTTTGAGAAGTTTGACATTTTCGCGTCTGCTTTTAGTTGTTCTTTTCCATTTGAACATGACATGTGTTAGGTGTTGGCCACCGGTTAGGATGGCGTGTATGCGACCAGCAGAGACTGTAGGGAGTGTCCCGTTCGTTCACTCTCACCCATCAAGAGTCGCAGAGAGAGAGATAGAGAGAGGGATATAGAGAAAGGGAAAGAGAATGCATAGGATAGAAACTAGTCTATACGTATAACTACCTACCCCGCCAAATCCCCAGCTACGACCCTGGTGTGCGCGGTGTGTCTCTCCCGGGCTGCAACGGGGGTGAACGCCCTCGGCTGACCCAGACTCGGAATCGATCTTCATTCGTTGCGCGGTTCCGCGTCGTCACTGCCTTCTCTGATTTCCTCTTTATCTCTCTCTCTTCTCTCTCTCTCTCTCTCTCTCTCTCTCTCTCTCTCTCTCTCTCTCTCTCTCTCTCTCCTCTCTCTCTCTCTCTCTCTCTCTCTCTCTCTCTCTCTCTCTCTCTCTCTCTCATCTCTCTCTCTCTCATCTCTCTCTCTCTCTCTCTCTCTCTCTCTCTCTCTCTCTCTCTCTCTCTCTCTCTCTCCCCCCCCTCTCTTTGTCTTTTGCTTTTCCACGAAAGCCACCCCCAGCAGAAGCTCAGTGACTCCTCAATTTTCATCTTTATCGAGATGAGATATCACAATGATAAGACATATCGCAACAAGACTAGTAGTGTCACTTAGAAAATCAGCCGACCGCGAATAAAAACGTTGACATATCAGCCTACATTCGTACGCAGCTTCAAAACCTTCGTACTGCCATCATCACAGGGAAAAATTATGGAGTGAAGTGTAATGGCCTGTGTAGGAATCACTTATAAGGAGGTATGAGGTTGGGATTCAACCACCTTGCGACCTATGGCTATTGTCGCAATTGCACAATTCTATCTGGAACCGCTGTGGAAGCGGAAGGAATAACCTCCCCAAATTGCCAGGATCGTCATCTACTGCGCTTAAAAAGACGAGACCGCGTGACCATATATATTCCAAATGAAACGTTCATGAGGATCCTTCGGGTAGATTTTTTCTTCTTATCGACGTTTCGAGAGCACAGTTACCCAAGGCGAAGAGTTAACGAGGGTATACTCATTATTATATCGAACAAGATACGGTTGGTCCGCGCAGCTCTCCAACGCCCGAACAATCTTCCATCCCCCAGCATCAATCAGGTGGACTCGAGAGCGCAGAATTAGCCAGTAAGTGTCGGAAAGAGGAGGCTCAAACCGCATAGAACAGAAGAAAAGCGAGTAAGAGATATGCTCGAGGGTGCCCCACACGCACACATTTATTTCTGTTCTGTACTTAGGACTTGCTTTCCTCTCGCTTCTCCCACGGGAGATATATATCGTCCCTACGATATTTACCACGTTTCTTCGGCGATTGCTCTCTCTCTCACTGGATACATGCAGGGACGAGGGTTATTAACGACTGTGTCAATAATGCACAATAAGGTCGCTGAGAGCTACGACGACTACCTCACGCTAACAACCGTGTCCTCAAATATTTCTCTTCGATGATTAAAAATTACTACATTCTGGGATCTTCCTAATGTTATCCAGCCAAGCATGAATTGTTTACTCGAAACGAGAACCTCAGTCGGGAACTCTAACGTGAAAATTGATAACTTCAGTTCTTCATCCGCCATTTAAGGCACCCGCGCTTATTGTAACTTTCGATACTAACGCGTGTATGAACGTTCGCTAATTGAGTAAAAAAAAAATGTTCGATTTTTTTCCAGAATTGCTCTTTTGTGATATTAAAACCGAATGTCAAAAGAGTTTTTTTTTTAAATAATTCTAAAGATAATTATTAATTGTTTTTATATTACGATAATTCAAATTGTAGATGTTGCTTACGACGCTTACGACGTCACCGCTCGAACGCGACCCAATAGGCTATGTATACACGCGAGTGTATACAAAAGTAAAATTTTGTATCGCTACTAGGGAATCTACAACTACACCCCTCAAAGGCCCTTACTTGGCCTCCGTACTTAGATCGTAGTCTTAGTCAACCTACCTACCCTAACATTTCCTAATAGGGGCCCAGTCCGGCTCTTTTACGGAAAACCCTACTATGGAATCCACAAACAATCCCTTGAAGGCCCCGAATCGTATTAGGGATGCCCTGCCAATTTTGCGCACGGGGACGTGCAGCGGGAAAGATAGCAACCTCATTGGCACTAGGGTTGGGTTAAGCTGTTCTTGTTTGTCATCCCGTATGCAGTGGACAGGGGCTTTTTTTATCCGACGATAGCGGGAAAAAACCAAGAAGATAATATTATACCTCGTGAAGTAGAAATTTCTATCGTGGTGGCGCGTGCAAGTGAGGGTATGTTGGCACGAAGAGAAAAAAGGAAACTACCCCTAGCTCCTGTAACATACTGGTAATAGTAGGAGAGCCACATATATATATATATGTATATATATCAATAGAAGCTTGGTAGAGCCTCCTCGGAAACGAGGACATTGCCCCTTCCGCCCTGCCACCCTCTTGCTCATCGTCATCGCCGTCGAGATACGTCGTCGCGGCTTTCTAGAACAATCGACTAGTTGAAGCTCTAGAGTAGAGTTCGGTGCACGAGCTACAATGTATACAGTGAGAGAGCTACGTAGTCGTAGTATCACGGCGTATATGCCGCTGTTTTCCACATGCGGAGAGGACAGAGGCAAAAGAAAGCGAGGAACGGTGAGAGAGAAAAAGAGAGGGAACGATGATGACGACGTACGCCTATATAAGTCAACCCCACGCCTATATTTCTTCATGACATGCCACACTGCTGCCAGCAGCAATTTTCCATATAATAACGCGATCGATAAGCCATTTACCCAAGCTCACCGATCATCATCAGAAGCAGCAGCAGCAGTAGTTGCATCGAGAGATGTAAGAACTGGTGCAAACTTTTTCAAACCACCGTATTCTACGACGTCAATTTTCCACGTCGTTATCGAAACCGCTCAACAATTTTTTTTCCGCGCTGCTCTTCTTCTGTTTTTACCCATCCTCATGCTAACGGAACTTTGTGGATATTCTCTCATTGGTCCAAACGTTTTTTTCGCTTTCTTTATCCCTTTTTCTCATCCTATAAGGAGAACGAAAGTCGCTGAGCGAGGGTAGAAAATGATTAACCAATGGATTCGTACATGATATTCCACTTTGTTATGTCTTCGTCAACGGTCTTAGGGCCCTGCCAAAGGGGCATTCAGGGTTCGACGACCATTACCGTCGTCGGTAATGGTTTACCAAACTTTACCCAACTGTTTTTCAAAAAGCAACAAATATTACGTGTATCGATTACGATTACACCAACAAAAGGAACAAAGAGAGACGATGCGATGCAGGTTTATCTTTGTTATCTCACTTCAAAAGAAAAAACTTTTTGCACAAATCATTGACGGGCAATGAGGAGTGAGTGTTGTATGGCAATCCAAAAAAATGTCAATCGTGCGTTGACCCGTGTGGACCATCCAGATCGAACCACGAAAACCCAATATTCACGTTAAGGAAACTCCTTCTGTGCATATGGTGGAATTTAAAGGGCGTTCTGTACTTTGAACTGCTCAAACCTGGCGAGACCATCACTGCTAAGTGCTATAAGCACCAACTGCAGCGTTTGAGTGACGAAATTGAGCGCAAGCGGCCTTACACAGGCAAGGGACCAAGGTCAGTCGTATTGCTGCATGATAATGCCAAACCACAAAAACCAAAAATGACCAGGGACGCTTCAGATTCGTTGAGCCGGCAAGTTTTGCCACACGTGTTATATTCACCATACTAGGCTCCATCGAATGTTCACTTGTTCCGATAGTTCCAACATCATTTGGCTGATGGCTACTTCAAAACGTTCGATTAAGTAAAAAATTCCATTACCGACTTTATCCACTCAAAACCACCATCTTTTTACCGCCAAGGAATTCGCAATCTGCCTGACAGCTGGAGGAAATGTGTGGAAGCAAACAGAGATTACTTAACCGATTAACAATGTATCGTGATTTTAAGAAAATAAATCATCATATTTTCATGAAAAATGCCGAAAACTTATTTGTACATCTAATACGATAGCCATGATGACGTGACAGAGTCCGTTTCTTCGTAGCGTGACATAATCGAATAACGGGTTCTCAACTTGTGCAAACCAGCTCGAATAACTTTGCTCCTTGGGGTGCGATGACCCGGCAATGCTTGCCGTAAGTCGCATTCCATCTCCACATTTTGACACGACCGGTCGCATATGGGCAGCTGATTCAAATACTGATTCAAAGACGCGCTAAGCACCTCTACGCTATGTAATACAACATGAAAGTTAAGCGACGCCACGCTTTGCGTACACGTTGGACGTCAACATCCGGCCGCGACCGGCGGATCGTGCAGAGCCCTCACAATCGCCTGAGGGTGGAGAGTGGTGAACGCTATATCGGAGTAAAGCCGGTTGAAGACCGTGAGGGATAGAGAGTGAGAGAGAGAAAGAGAGAGAAACAGGGACGCGGCGCGAGAGGGTTACTAGCGGTCGACTCCTGATGGCGGTTTGGTTTTCTCACACCCTCCGGCAGGGGGGGAGGGGGGGGGGGGGCGCGCGCAGCTCCGGCGTACCGGCAGGGACATACGCATGCGCTGACTCCTCGCCCGTGACTGCACCACAGGACGGTTCAATGTTACCGGAGGCCACTGACCCGGGGTTGGAGGGATGAAGCGAAAACCACCCCTTCTCGATGCACCCACAATCGGCTACACCCATGCTGCTCAAGCCCGGCGTGGTACACGGGACCGGGCTGCTGCAAAATCTCCCTTTCACTCCCCCGTCCCCCGCCTATATCAGCTCCTCATTTGTGTAGGTGTGTGTGTGTGCAGCAAAATAGAAGGAGAGACGGCGAGAAAGCGAGAGAGAGAGAGAAGAGCGCAGAGCAGCAAATCCCGTGAGCGGTGCAGAGTACACCACATCGAAAGGCAGCCGCGCTCACTACCCGGGACAAACCCGCACATATCTGTTCCCCAGCTCTTATAAATTACGTGGACCACAGCGCTCTATGGTGTTCCGCTGCTTCTGCGTCTGTCACGGCCAATGTCGTTTTCATAACTTCAGAAACGCCTTACATTAAAGAGTTAGGCACCTCTAGAGCAAGAAAAAATAACCATATTTTGGGATTTTTTTAGCGAAATAATAAAATTTCGTGCACAGGTCTTTATTATATTACTAATGAACTATACAAAATAAGTGTATCGTACTGATTAATAACAAAGGAGCAGCTGCACAGCATTTTTCCATTGACGCTTTTTTTTGGGAGAGCCCGCGGGCGGAAACGTAGCCGTTTTTTACCTGGAACGAGAAACCAAATTTTTTTTCGATTATATATAATAACAGCTACAGAACTACGTAGAATTTTTTCGATATACTGATTGTTTACAAAATGGCGCCTTTTAGAAAACAGATTATAAATTTTGGGAAAAAATCATCGGATAATTTTTAGTAACAAAAAAACTATGCAATATAACGAAAAAATCTTACGTACTTCTATAGAAAATCTAATTTCGAATGTACAGTTAAATCTTCAAATCGATTGGTGAAAATTTGTTCGAGTTATGTTTGCCCCCAGTTAAAAAAACGTACTTTCTAGAAAAAAAAACGCGTTAAACAGTTTTTAGTATTATAAAATCATAAAAAATTTTCATATACATCTAATATGCGATGCCTACACCATACAGCTGACCTTCCACATTGATGTCCTGCTCCTCTGTTTCCTTTCTGAGCGCTCTGAAGCTGATCCCTGCCTCTTTTACAGCTTCAGGCAGCGATTATTCGGAATGCTTGATGCGCTGCGCGTCATTTTCAACACCCATAATATTTTGGTATATCATTTTAAAGATCCTTAGGCACCTTTTAAGCCAACAGTTTTTTTCGACACTTCCTAAACTGTAGAATGGCCGAACCCCTTAATGAGATTTTAAATTTTATACTGCCAAGCACCCGAAGAAATTATCTCCATAGCCGAAAATCGACCACTTTCTTACATATATACGCATACGTGAAGGTAAGTTACCAGATTTGAGCAGTCGATCCTATACGTTAGTTGCGATCATTTCTTCAGGTTCCTCGGTCACATCGTTCCAATAAGTTGGTCATTTTTTTACGAAGGCTGTCATTTTTCAATACCTTCTGTAGATGTTTGAAAAACCCGATTTGGTGCAACCTAGAATTTCGCTATCGTTAATATAAACGAGAGGTTTACAATATAACCGTTCGCGTAATACAGGAATATATAACACAGCTGCCAGGTGGAGTTCAAATCCGTTTCGTCAAGACACTTCGTTTAAATAATTGAACTCGCCCTCTCTCCCACTCTGCCTGTCATTCCGCCAAATGGATATTGATATTCCACCAGCAAAAAGAGTAACGTCAAAGCTGGAGAGAGGGTGAGCGAGCGAGAGCGAGACAGATAGAGGTGGAAGGGGCGGCACGGAGCTCGGAATTCTCGTTGACTGATTTATAAAAGCTCGCCAGTTGTGCGGGGGTTTCGAGCTAGAGCCGCGTGAAAAAGGACCTGGAAAACCTGGCGATAGATATGAGAGAGTTTGGGTCCGGTCGTTGAACCTTAATGGAACTCGATGGCAAAAGACCTCATCAACAATATAACTACAGCTTTTTTTCGTGATATTTTATACATATATATTTAAATCCCCGACGAATTCTTCACGTTTGCACTATTGCAAATGACAATTTTCGTGTCAGGTTGTGAATAAAGTAATTGACTGTACCCAGCATATGACTGTAATCCACACAGCTTAGCAAAATATGACCTTTGATACTTATTTTCGTATTATCGCACGGAGTACGAGGAAAATTATGCAACGAAATGTTTTATTCAGGGATGTTTTTATCAATGTTTTGATAAAAACTGTTTTAGAGATGTTTTAAAGATGTAGAGATGTTTTTATCAATGATTATTACCGCGCAGTTGATAAGATGTGTGACTTTTGGAAACAAAATCGCTGATCCAAAGGTTTGAAATTCGTACCTAACATATGGCCTTTCACTCTTTCTCTCTCTCTCTCAACGGATCCAATTTTTTTCGAGTGCCAATTATCGCATTGCAGATTTTGCGAGACGGAGAGAAAGGGAGAGAGAAAAATTGAGACCCATCCCCAAAGTTCAACTGGATGACGGGAAAACGGAGTTCCTTCCTACACCCCAGTCGACACAAGGTGCTCGACCCCTCAACGGATCAGGTGAGCACTCAACCTTTTTCGAGTTCTGCGAATCTTGAAAACTCCTGACACACGAATTTCAGTGTTTCCCCTCAACACGTATAAACATTTATAATTTTGTGGAGTATTAAAATATCCATTTAAAACACGAATCGAGAAACTCTCTGACATAGTTGGCATTAACGGATCTATAATAATCTTAAAGCCCAAAAATAAGGTCGATTTTCGATATTTTTTTTCTAATGAGAGTTTTGGGATTATGAAGTTAGGATTTTACACACAATGAATACATATAGTCTTGTCAAGGTTGAGTTTTTTTTTGTTGAAAAATATTGATAAACAGTTAAATTATTATTTCAACAAAGTGTCGCTGTTGCTGCATGGCCAATTACTGTCGGTTGTTCTGGCAGCTAGGATGATTTGGAATGAAAAAAAGGACTTTTAGTATAATAATAAAACTTTCTTTAAAACGTATAATCGGATGCTTTTTTGAACTTTAAGAAATTACAATAATGGCAAGAAAGACTGTATAGAAAATATTTCAATTTCCGATCATCATTTTTTAAATAATGATAATCACATTAAAAAATCATTTTGCCAAATGATAGAAAATTTTATAAGCTATGCCCTGTTCGAATTTGAAGTGAATTAGACGAATGGATTTTGAAGTACGACTTACACCGTTTCATAAAATATAGCTGCGAGAAAAACGCAAAATAAAAAGGCGATTCGCCGTAGCATAGCGGGCGATCTTACTACAAAAAACAGCATAGGTCGCTCATCTTTTTGAATTTT
>OZ010717.1:19226334-19383671 GCA_963932345.1 Ophion ventricosus
GGACTCCTTTTTTTCGAAGACATTTTCAACCGATTAAAAAAATGGAAAAAAATTTAAATAAACGTTTAAAAATTTATTTTTTCGTTCTTCGTGAATGCTTTTGATTTGACATAAAAAAAATCAGACTGATTAGCAGATTTTAAGCATCGAAAAAAAAATCGCCCATATCTGCTATTTTTCGACCCGTTACACTGTGATGATCTCTTAAAGAACATATATTCAAAATTTCATTGAGACGAAACCAGAGAATTCGATTTTCCCATACAAACTTCAACACCCCGTTGTACGCCTAATTAGGGGTTTTAAAAAATTCTAGAATATGCAGTTTATTATTTATTATTAATGCACCCCTACACATTCTAAGGAACATATGTTCCGAGTTTCATGTTTCTATCTTGAGCGGTTTAGACTGGGCGTTGTCTATATGTCAGTCAGTCAGTCAATCACGGGACACTTTTATATCTATAGATGACTCTAGATGTCTAATATAAACTGCCCTAAGCATGTAAAAAAATCTGAAGATTCCGTAACGACAATAAAAACAGGGAGTCACCGAATGTTTGAAGAAAATATTAATGATAAAACTTTAAAAATATGACTAGCAGAAGAATTTTCGTAACCAGGACTACTGAAAGAACATGTAAAAATGTCTAAATCTACAAAATTTATTCGTAATTCTCCATTCCAGTTCAATGTTGGGTATAATAATTGATTGTAACTTATTTTTTATTAAGTGCCACTGCAAACTACTAATATTTCTAAAGGGTGCTGGCTTATGCGTCCATAAAATACAACCCTCCACGAAAGGAATACCTTAATTGACAGCTGTATATTTAAAAAAGCTATGGTAATCCACATTTTGCTTTAAAGGATAAAATGGAAGATGGGTGCCATCATGTAGCGCTCATCCTATTGAGCAGCTATCATTCAATTGTTAAGGCTATTAATTCTTCATTTTGCAGCCATCAGCTATCATCCATTATGCAGCTGTCATCTATTATTGAGGTTATTAATTTTTTTATTTAGTTCCCAGCCCTAGTGTTTATAAACCGTGTAGCTTGATTGAATTACTTTCTAAAGAGTGGTCTTACTTCACCTCAAGTACCCCATACATATCAATTTTCTGGAATAAAAGCTTGCTATTTTTATGTACCCCGTTGCCGTAACAAACATATAGATATATCAATATTCCCATATATTTTGCGGCTATCATTTGAGTTTTAGCCGACTTTACCCCTTTTCAGCGTTGTCCCTGCGTCTACGCGCACGTTGGAAGGGTCTCCTTTATATTTTGCTCAAGCATGACGCCATAGCGAGGGCATTCATTCTGCTCCAATGCTTCGGCGTTGCTGTGGATATATCTACAACTACTGAACATTGTAGTCGAATATACACATTTGTGAATGTCAGAAGAACTTAAATAATGCAACTCCATGGTATTCTGCAGGTCCTTTTGGTGCGAAGTATTGTTCGTATCGTCGTTATCTGTTGAAAGAGCATACGCAACCTTATACAATATATGGATGCCCTATCCATTCCTTCGAGCATCTTTCCGCTCGTTTGTTACGCATAGTTTTTTTTTTTTGCAATTCGTTCTCACTGCTATTCACTCCGCTGCTGTAGCGTAGGGTAGCAAGGGACATGTTGAGCAAGTTTGGAATTATAGCTCTGTAATTCCTTAACAGGCTGCCGTATAAAAATTAAACCTACTTTGGCCAATAGGAAATTTGTCGGGGAAAACAAAGTCTGTAGACGAAATTCCTGTTATCCTTATTACTGCACAGATAAATCGCTCTCAAATGACTAAGGCCATATTTGCTCAACCTGCCCCAAACTTGAGCATGAGTATGAGGTAAGTTGGGCAAAGTAAGAATTGCATACAAAAATAAGGCGTATACAACATGATTTAGTAAAATGCAGGAATAAACTAACTATTGCTTGTTAATTAGTTAGATTTTGAAACATTAACATTAATTGCAATGAACTTTGAAATATTTTTTCTCATACAATGGTAGAAGAAAATCTTTCAATCAGGTTTTTTTTACTTTTTGGTGCGAAAATAATGGAACGTCCCGTGTTACCGTCTCGTGCGCCGCATGGCAACGTGCGTTGGTGTGATGAGTTCTCCTCCCCATAACTGTCTTTCCGCCATTTGATGCACCCACCTGCGGTGCTTAGTTTTCCAGATATTTCGATTGTCCAACTTACCCGACTGCTCAACATGCCCCTCCCTGCCTTGCGTGTGTGTGTTTAACCAGCCTCAATGTGGGCGAAGTAAAGGTCGAAGCTTTTTCAAGGCCTCGAGAAAACGTTAGAGTGGTTGAAAAAACTTCTGACACTTGTCCACCCTCGACAAACGAGGCATAGTTGATAAGAATAAGAAACAAAATGAAGCTGTAAGACAGACTCGTGGATTGTGAGGTATAATCTACAAGTTGGCATACTTCGTAAATTATACATCCATCGTCATAGTGGAGGATACGGGGGTGGAAAGTTTTAGTACCACCATTGTGGCTGCAAAGCTTCATCGGTTTTCCTTTTAGACGTAAAAGCTTGACGATCACATCCGCGCTCCGCCCGACATAAGTGCTCCGCTGTAAAACAATGTCAGTATTTTACCAAGACAAATATCTACGTGTACACTTTTCTTACCTACCGGCGAATATCCAGAATATAGCTTGGAATTTGTATACCACAGCGAAAGCAGCATAACTCTTATACTCGAAGATAAAAAAATTCGACCAAGGGTCAAGGCGTCGTAAAATGGAGCCAACGATGCAAGTGTAGCTTTTGGCAGTCGGAATACTTGAAAAAAAAGTGCAATAGAAAAATGTTCAATGGTTCTATTATTTTATGCAAAAAATCGCACGTAGCCCATCGGCAGTATGATACGACATATTTGCGTTTCGTTTCATTAAATTGTATAGAAACAAAACTCATGTATGTGGTAAATAGTAAAAAGAACGATTGGACACGTATTTTTACTAGCAGCGGATAAACGATTTCGAGAGACCAAACCTTTAAGGGGCTATTCTACTGTGATGGCTCAAAAAATAAGCTAGTTTTAATCATTTTTTTTTTTTTGAAAGCTGTTGCATGTATCGGTACAAACGTTTTTTTCGCTTGAAGGTACACTCTTACAGAATAGAAAACAATTTTTTGTTGTTGCATATAAATGTATATTTATTTAACAATTGATAATCGTGTAAAGGCATGAAAAAAGTATGTCGCTGGCGTTGATGACTTGCGCTCTCCAGGTAATCTGAAACAAAAAATTCAAAAAGATTCTTAATCTGTATGACTGTCGCTATCGCCCGAACTAGAATTATTATTTTATATGGCTAAATAATAAAATGGCATCGTTTTTTGCAAAAGTGTTCGAAAAACACGTTTTTTTGGCACAATTTGGGCGATAGTATAAATAAAAATTAATATTTTTTAATAATTCTAGTTTGGGCGATAGGGACACTCATACCGATTAAGAATTTTTTTGAATTTTTTGCTTCAGAGTACCTGCGAGCGCAAATCATCAACGCCAACGACATACTTTTTTGCATGCCTTTATCCGATTATAAATTGTTAAATAAATATACATTTATATGTGACAAAAAAAATTATTTCTATTCTATAAGACTATAGCTTTGAGCGAAAAAAAGTTTGTACCGATACATACATACAGTTTGAAAAAAAAAAATTAAAAAATAGCTTTTTTTGAGACTTCACAGTAGAATAGACACTTAAAGTAAGGCATGCCGAGGGGCAATTTGAAATTTCACCCTCAAACCGTGAACCAATTTAAATGAAACAGAAATGAAAATTTTCTCATCTATTGCTGTGGGAAATCTACTGTAGGTATATAAGAAAAATTGATGGGATTAACCACCCTTTCATTTGCCTTTTTTTCACCCTACATTTAAAAGGGGTGCATTAACTTTAATGAAACAGGTATTAATTTGAAGGGGAGATAAAATTAAAGTTTAGGTGTTTTTGCATTTTTGTAGGAGAGTAAGCTTGAGGGGGTAACTCTTTATTTGAACTTTCCTTTTGGAACTTTTTTCGCTCTGTTTAAAATATGTCTGTCGACTCGAACCATTTCGATAAATGTTTTGTCATTTTTCGAAATTATTACGTGCGTTCAAGAAGATAAACCACCCCCGTAAATTTATTTTTGGTTCGTGGTGATTTGCCCTTCTGTTCTGAAAAAGCAACTACTACTTTATCCGCAATACAAATTTCATACTTGTGTATAACTACATGTTTGCATCAATTTAGTGGGGTAGGGCCAGCTACCTATAACTCAACAGTGCTCGTATTATTTTTATCCGAATGTCTTTCGTGATACTTTACCCGTCCATATAGAAGTATATTTCCAGTACGAGCACAAATGAATACTAACGATTTCATTAGTAATATATAAATTGTACTAGCTTCTATTCGCGACTTGGTCCGCGTGGATCTCGCAATTTGTATTAAAATACCCCTTAATGGATTATTTTTTTAAAGGCTATCATACGTTATTCAGAATTCAATAAAATATGTGATATTTATATTAGATTTTATTCGATTTTGATTATATTTTAGTCTTTCGTATTCTATGAGAATCAAAATTTCATCATTAGATTTTTTAAAATATTACTATTCGAAAAATATTAGACGTTAGATTTTATAAAATTTAAATTATATTTTATTCATTGTATTTCATAAAAAATTGAATTTGATAATTACATTAGATTTGACACGAAAGTTATAATTAGAAAAATATTAGATATATTTGAATTAGATTTGATATTATATTATCATCTATTTTATTTAGATTTGATTTGTTTGTATCCTATAATAACAATTATATAAGACTGATAATTTTATAATTGAATTAGATTCGAGTCAAATATCAGAATTAGAGAAATATTAGATGTATTTTTCATAGCCTATGTGTTATTCGAAGTAATTCTCTACATGTCTGCCAAATTTAATCAAAATCGGTTCAGTCGTTCAGGCGTGATAGTGCAACAAACATCAGGCATACAGATTAGAAAAATATTAGATATTAGAATTAGAATGAAAAGTCATAAATCTTATGTGTCATAAGTCATAAATCTTATTAGAATTAGAATGAAAAGTCATAAATCTTATGTGTCATAAACTATCTACATTTTAAATTTCATTGATTATATAATAATTTGAATGTCATAATTAGATTAGATTTGAGTATATAATATTATAATTCGAAAAATATTAGATATTAGAATAACTAGTATCCTATGTTTTAACCCCGGCTATAAGCTACTTACATGTTAAATTTTATTGAAATCGATTAAGCTGTTTTGGTGTCATTGAGTAACAGACAGACAGACAGACAGACAGACAGACAGACAGACAGACAGACAGACAGACAGACAGACAGACAGACAGACAGACAGACAGACAGACAGACAGACAGACAGACAGACAGACAGACAGACAGACAGACAGACAGACAGACAGACAGACAGACAGACAGACGGACGGACGGACAGACCGACAGACAGATATACAGAAAGACAGACAGACAGACAGACAAAAAGTCAGATTTATAATACTAGTTAGGATATACGAATTAGTTTTTTGTGCTGGGAATTTCTTTGCTTCTGCATGATAAATTCGCGTATTTGGATTTAATATACACGATTCAATTATTAAATGAAGTTATATCATATTTTTAAGTTCGAAAATTTGCATTCTACCCTGATAAAAAAGAGCTATTAAAATCTACGAAATTCTTTTGTTTGATCCTATTTATTTGAGTTACGGGTATTTCTGTGAAATATATATTTTTTTAATTTAATTATTATAGAGATTTATTTCAAATATATCTCTTCATTTAAATCACGATCTATTTAACGTCGTTGAGTAATATAAATTTTATTTACTCCCAATAATTCTGGTATTCAATGTTAATGACTCTAAAAAATTTAGTTGTCGAAACCCAATGCTTCAATTTATTCTTTGTTATTGAAATTAACTAGGAAATTCATAGATTCATAGACACGAACATTTATCCAGTCGGCTGTATTATTATTGTTACTTTTTTTGACATGCTTCCTTTTTTAACTTTGTATCCGATCTTAGTGTTTTTCATTCTTCTTTCGTGTAAAATCTCTAAGTTTTTGGGCAAACATGGGAAGATTTATCTCGCATCGTACTATTTTAATCGACATTTTATAATCCTGAACACCTCTCGCTGGTTCAGTACATAAGAGTATATTACTTTATGCAAATAAAAATATGTTTATTAAAATATATATTTTTTATACGTTCAAAATAACAATGTATGCAATAAAATATGTATTTATTAAAATTGACTATATCAATTGACAATAGTTGGCACAAATAAAAAAAATATATTGAAAATAAATCAAAAAGAAATATTTGACTCGAATAAATCATAGTTAACCTTTCGTTGACACACTGGGGCATTTTGACCCGAACGAATTAAAAATAAAAAACATTTTATTTTAAATTCGTACACCGGTATGAATGATACTTTCTGCAATTAAGTCATACCAAATTACGTCATAAAGACGCGATAAGAAAGTTTACACCACATGAAAATATTATTGAAAATCGCGTGATCAACCAATAGTTTGCTGTTTCGACAGCCACCTCCAAAAGGCGGTTAACTTTATTATTTTTCCATTCCATCGTGCAACGAGCTTCAAATGTTGTTTACTGTGTTTACCTAAAAAAAAATCCATTTTGTTTCACTCAATTTGGTAGACTGCAACTATCTGAGCTTTTTTACAACTAAAAACTAAACGCCATTAGCGTATATTATCCTTCAACACTTCCTCCAAAATAACAAAATTATAAAATTGTCAAGGTTGTAGTAAGGCTGTCAAAAAGCAGTAAAGTACTGAATGAATAATGATAGACGTAAAAATAATGTAGTACTGAGGAATAGATTTGTTCTGCTTTGAAAGTCGAAACATCTTCGCTTTTGTAGCGAGAAATTGCGAATCACTTTGCCAGTGTTTCTGCACGAACCTAAAAGAGCAAAAGCGATGTAAGTATACCTTACACCGTGCTAACCCTGAGATTTTCGATACCTGGTCGTCTCGTACCTCCGTCACTCTCGTCCTCATAATCGCAGAGCATTGTTTCGGCTCGCAAGGGAAAGAAGCCGAAGCTATACCTGCTTTTGGCTCGCTTCTCATTCACTCTATTCGCAACCAACGAAGGATGATGATCCTCGCCTCGAGGATTTCGTCATACCTGCTCGAGGACCCAAACGAAGAAAGGAACTAAGAATATGGGGGGAGAGGGGGAGGCGTAAAAGAGATGGAAAAAGAGAGAAAGGGTGAATAGCTTCCAACATGTATCGAGGTCTTCCTACGAGACACAAAAAAACCTCGATTCCCAAATGTTTGAACATTATTTCTCACCGAAGAAACTTTCGTATCGCCCGATCTCGTAAAACATGGGTAAAGGCAAAAAATATGAAAAAAAAAACGATGAGATTTATTTGAAGGATGCGATATATGGAAGATAGCGGGATAAATTATTCTCACCTTCCTCTCTCAATCATTCTGGGAACGTTAAGTGCATTAAACCATCGTTAACCTACGAACCCTTCTCGAACACTGTTAATTAATTGTGCGAGATTTCATTATCTATACATGCCTAAGAGACTCGCAGCAATACAGCTGGCGAAATGCTAACGAGGAATTCAAGGCTTGCGCGTACTTGGAAGCTCGATATATCTCTTTCGATAATGTTCGTGTTAGGTTTACGACCTTTATGAAATATGGGATTAACAAATCTATGAATATTTGAACAATATCTAAAAGTTGAATTTCACTAAAATTCTATTGCTGAGCGAAAAATTACAAATATCAAAAAAAAATTGAGTCTATGGACCAAATTAAAAAAGATCGTAATTAAAAAGCTCATTTTAATCGGATGGAAAACTTATGGCCCTCGCATATCAATGCTATCATTTCAACGACTGTTTTCATTTTCCACTAGAGATCATTAACCAAACGCTAATTGATGTGACAGCCAAGCTCGTGACTGTCCATTTGTCTTCATTATCGCAAAGCGTGATAAATGCATGCAAGGTAGATATTCCTTTGTTTATTGTGTTTGAATGCAATCAAATAATTGCTAATAAGCAGAAAATACTTTACTCTTTCAATAACGCGTATAAAATGAAGCGTTAAATCGAAAAAGTTAATGCTCGAAAAGTTTATATTACGGTACATGCTTTCAACACTAATGAGGTCCTAATCAAGAGATTAAGAATGAGTAAAGTGCTGAATGTTACAGACAAAATCAAGACGTTACAGACTTCCGTAGGGAAGCAAAGGATTATTTCTTCAATTTAAATGAACAAAATTGGGCGGGTAAATTCCCTTGAATTGGAAACGAAAAAATTTGAGAGAACGCCTGCCAACTTTTTTCGCATTATTAATCTTGTCATGATTTCCGTAAGTCCGAAAGAGCTAGTTCTTTTTTGTATTCACTCGTGATATTCCTACGACTTGTTGAGAACTCTAGAGGTTGGATGTATTCGCATCGAGTGAGCTGGCGTCAGTGAAAAGAGATATGAAGAACGAAACAGATATGGATGAGTGGTTGCACGTTGGAGCATCGATTGCTAGCATCTCTCCGAAGATATGTAGTGTCGAAAGCCAGGGGAGAAAGATTCACGGCATGAAAACGGGCTCCGGGCCAGAAATCGGCTAGAGTTCCGATACCTACGAGATTGCTATGCAACCAATCCTCTTTACCGAGTACTCTTGCGTGCGTGTGGCTCGAGCTAAAGGAAAAAGAAAAGTCTTCGAGAATGCATGATTCCTGAAGAAATTTTTCTCGAATCGCGGCAGAGGCACTTCGGTACAAGACTCTACGGCATCTTGCTGTCTCTTATATAGCGTGCGACATACCGCTTCACTGCTATGCGTCGCTATATAAATTTCCTCGATACGTAAGTAAAGATTATTTGTGGCTCTCGACCCGATATATGGTAAACCGAGCAGTGAATGCACGAATAACGACACTATAGGATTCAGATGGACAGTAAAATGAAAATATTATAAAAACAAACTTTTTAATTGCTATAGCTAACAATAGTACATTGTATGTACTACATTGTATGTACCGAGGAGACAAAGTGGGACTTTTACGACGATCGCGCGAGGCGAAGACGAGAACTGAAAACATCGCGCGAGGCATAGTTCTTAACCCTTCGTAGTCACCCTAGGTAGAATCGACCCGTCGATCAATTTTTTGCATAAATATGTAATAGTTCTCAGCTTTGAAAGGAACTGTATTCACCATCTTACCTGGAGTTTGAAGTATCCTCATAGCATAAAATTTACCTTCTTCACATGTCGGAATAAATACCTTTTTTTGGAACGTGCACAATGCTACTATTTTTTCCCCAAAGTAGCATACCTAAGGAGTATCTTGTCCAAATTTTAAGTAAAAATGTCAAAAATTCACGGAACTATGAGTTTTTTTTAGCGAAAAAGTATCTTTCTTACGTTTTCACCTTTTTATGAATTTTTTAAACATGTCGCCATTTTATTTCTTAGAAATAAATTTTTCGTGCATCATCTAGAAAGTTTAAAGCACGTTCCTTAATTTTTTGAACCACTTCGGACAGATAGTTTGGTCACAATACTTTTTTGAAAACTGACTGCGTAGAATCGACCCAAGTGTGACCACCGCGATTGAATTTGGATGTGTAACCACGAATGCATCAACACATTTAAATGTACTATCTCAGTCATAATTTGTCGCGGTATCACGTGAAAGTAAGGTTATGTTCCTTCTCGTGAATAAGTCCTGACGGCTGTACCACAACGGCGTTCAATGACCGTGAGCGTGAGAAAGGCGCACGCGCGATTTTTTAAGTCCTAGGACGTAAAATACCTCTTTTAGACATGTTTCTAATAGTAGAATAAAATATTCGAAGTAATTGCAAAAAATAATACTATATAAAAATAATATCGATAAATAAGTACCTAAATGACTAAATCGCCAGCAAATGAACGAAATTACCAGTAGATGAACACTCCACCACCAATAAATAGATGTGTAGTGTAGATTAACGCTAGAAAGGATAATTATGATTTATTTTTATTAAATGCTAGATTTGGCGATCACTGTATTGCATAACAATTTTAATCTTCTTATACATATGATTATTACACTTGATATTACGATTTTGTCGAGAATATCCAAAGCTTTTTTGCATCTTAACGTGAAATTCTCACAAAACCACCAAACTTTGTTCCGACCGAGAAACAGAAAATTAAATTTTGTCAAAATAAAAAAAATGAATGAAATAATTTTATGACAACATTTGATGAAATGTACATTGTCAATTCTTAACAGTAATTACTTTTCAAATTTTCAGAAGGTGGGCTATATTTTTCACTCTTTTTTGAGAATTATTCGAACAGAGCTCATATGTCCATTAACGAGAAAAGCACCATTGAATAAACGTGCCTAATTCTGACCTATTTTTACGAATTTATTTACGAATTTTGCAAAAAATCAAAGATTGACTCTATCTTAAATTAGCCTTTAGACCACCTACTGTACACAGCCGTATTGTTACAACTAAATAGCTCGGTGTGCAAGTACTACAAACAAGAAAAATTCCATGTGGCGTCAAAAATCGATATTAAACTACGAAATTGTTTTTAAAGACACCTATGATTTTTTCACCAAGTTATAGTGGTTCGAGTTTCTATCAACAATTCATATTCTTCACTTATTTCAAATATAAATTATCTTTCGTCTATTCGCTGGTCCACATTCATTCACTGGTCGATGTACCCTAGATGATCCATGGTCACGAACGCAAACGATCTCTTACATATGGAAATTGCAGAAAATAAAGCAGTGTAAAAAAGAATGCAAAGTCTAGAAAAGATCCGCTATGTCATTGGTGGGTTGTCTTTCTTGGTCGTTTGATACGTACGATGAAAAATAGTGAAAAGAAGTGTCACGCTAGGCTAGAAACATAGTGCATAGAAATTTCACGATCGGCTAACAATGAGCATCCTTCAGCTGGAAGCGACATTCATTCGTTCGTCCATTTCTTTTTTTCGGAGGGAATCGACGTTTCCGGAAATAGGGTAAAGTCATGTCCTGCGCCATCAAAAGTTGAATCGAATAGCATTGATCATGCGACCGAAAAGGCAATCGTCCAGGCTGAAATTAGGTTTTTCGATGTACCGTCAAGGCTTGGAGGAATGGGATGATTGTTGCATAAAATCGCAACATATCGATTAGCGAATCACCGCCAATGAAAATTAACCGCGTAACATCTTGTTTTCTTCGGACGCTGCCATTTTAATACTGCATTTGCTATATTATCATTTATCACGTGTTATATCGTAGAGGACGGGGCACAGATAACGGCCAATGAGAGACGAGTCGTAAAAACAATTTTTTTCACGGCCTTTCGCTAGCCTCGCAGACACTTAAAGCGTCCGCGATGATCATTAAATAAAAGATTAGGACCTCAATCGGGCAGGTGACACATGCTCGGAGGCAAAAGACCGTGAACTGACAAAAGACACCGGCAAATAGCCGACCGATCATTTCCTTCGCTGCGATAAGACGACGGGAAGAAGCCGACACGCGTGTTCGTTCTTACATACTCAAGCATGTGTACGATGGCACGTGGCGCATCCTCACGACACCTGGAGCGGCCCTTGGGACTCCGGAAAACGAAGTCAGCCAAGCAAGCGATGCCAAATGTCCTGACGAGAACATACCGCGGGTCTTACTCATTCACGATCGAAATTGAGGGACTTTTGAATGTCCCTAACTGAAAGAATAAATAGTTTAATGATTGATTTTTTTCGTAAATAAAATTTTACAGGTCGGAAGAACGAATGAACGAATCGAACGTTTTTTTAAATCAGATTCCAGAGTTGTGCGCACTCAAAGCGCAATGGTAGGTCGAAGTTTTCGTGCAACAGTGAAATTAATTCCAATGGAATTTAATCATGATCGCGTTTCGGATCCATGGTATTCCATCGCGCCACGGTTGTGAGGGAAGTTCTTTTTCGTGAGCTGAATTTAATTTATTTTATGAGACAAGGTTGAATGTACGAAATAGATAGATAGTAATCCTAACCCAGTATAAATTTTATCACAATGTTTTCGTATATAATTCTAGTGATAGTTTCAGAGTCATAAATTTAAAAAAAACGTATGCAATTGTTTTCCGTTAGAATATCGTTCCAAGTGTTTCTCCCAAATAAAGTGCGACGATTTCAATCGTAAGACGCACGGAATTGTTGCTCACCTTTTTTTAAATAAAGCAGTATGTTTTTGAAACTTTCAAAGTTGTATTTTAATATTTTAACTTTTGCAGCCCGTTTTACATTTTGTGAGATGGCGCAAGAAGTATGCATTTCGTATTAAGGCCTTAGGCCACTCTAGAGGCCAAAAAAAGGGCATATTTTGTGATTTTGTTTCAGCGAAACCATAAAATAAATCGGAATTATAAAATAGGAGTTTGATTGTACACGTAATTGACTATACAAAATTATTTTTTCACACAGTTACATGTAAAAATGGCGACTGTGCAGCATTTTTTCCGATAACGCTTTTATTTCTGGAAGGTCAACGGCCGGACCAACAGCTCCTATAATTTTTGAGTTATGATGAGACACTAAAGTTTTTTCGATTATATATAAGAATAGCTATAGAAGTACGTAGATTTTTTTCGATACATTATTTTTTTGTCAAAACGGCGCATTTCTAAAACAAAAAGTACAAAATGCCATGAGAAAATCGTCAGAAAATTGTTTCTAAAAAAGGAACTATGCAATAAAATTAAAAAAAATCCTACTTAGTGCCTCAGAAATTGTAATTCTAATAAACAGTTAAAATTTCAAGTGAATGGGTTGAAATTCGTTTGAGTTATGAGTCCGGCCGACTTGAAAAATGTAGTTTTGAAATAAACGCGTTTAAAGTTAGTAGAAAGTCACGACATGAATCAAGGGGGGTTGCGCTAGAATTCTAAAATCGAGTACGTAGAGATTTTTCACACCCATAATCTTTTGGAATATAATTGTATAGGTACTAAGGTACATTTTTACCAAAAAAAGTCGATTTTTGAAAAATCAGAGTGGCCCAAGGCCTCAATTTATGTAGCACAATGGATATTATCGACCCATTTTGTATTTATATATTATTGTATATTCATAGAGCGATACCGCGTATATTTTTAACCCTTTATATCACCGTGTGACAGTTCTGTAACAAACCATCTAAGACCTCACAAAATTCCATATTGACATTCAATTCTTTTTTAAATCAATGTTATATGACGGCTACAAATCCTTCTATGGTTTTTTAGTGCAATTCATGCAAACTACATGGCGTTAGTTAGAACAAAATGTGTTCGAAGTTCACTTGTCGCGGGATTGCAATATTCGAGTGTGTGTAAAATTTGCAATAATCGAAAGAAAAAAAATATCAATATAACAAATAGTGAAAAATGTGGCGTAGCTTTGTGCTACAACAAGCAAAACAACTACTTCAAAGTATTGCATACATGACAAAGTAATGTTACGACACAATGTAAAATGTCTGTCACCCTTAATTGCTTTATGACTAGTGAATTTTTTTTAAACCCAAAAACCCTCTGAAAAATCACCCTGGTGAATTTTTTTAAAACCCAAAAACACGCGTTTTTTAAATTTATTACGTTATGACACAATGCGACATCTCTGTCATACTCCCTTTATTACTTTTTAACTAGATCCCTGACTAAATTTGTCAAAAATTTAATAATTCGTGTTTAGTTTTTGAATGCTAATACCTACCATAAAGTCAACAATTTTCAAATTTTTGCGTTGTTGAGTTATGAAGAGTTAAGTGACCGCCATATTTTTTATCCACCAACGATTTGAATTGATTTTACTGGTTTATAGTGAATGGAAACGATGGACTAAAAATAAAGAATAGTAAAGAACGAACACCTACCGGAAGGGCTTGGGAGCGCGCGTTCTCTGTTCATAGCGTGTGTCGCGTGTGGCTCGTGCCAGTCAACAGAAGGTGGGTTTACAGTCCGTGAGGCCAATTTCAGTCAAGGTGTACTTCCGTCGTTGCATTTTTGCCTACCTTATCGAATCGGGCCCGCGTCCTTCCAACCAAAAAATCCACTACCCCTCATAAATATGTATATGAACAATTTATGTAATATGTATTGCTATATGGGACTTCGTGGATTCGTGATCGCACAGAAGTGGTTCTTTGCGCCTATAAAGAGAGCCATTATGGGATTGAGAGAAAGAGAGAAATCTGCGATTCTTCAGCTATTACCCTATATCTTTTTTGTAGCTCTTGATGCGAAACATGAGACGGACTTACACGTTTTCACCAACGATGTTTCGCCCACAATTCAGAAATTCAAGGATTGGAGTTGACCAGGTGTCCTACCCTTTCATCTTTTTTCTCTCACGCAGATTAACTTCATTAAGAGACACGAAAATTTTTATTTTCCGTTTACATATTACCGATTGTATTAATAAAGCTTTATACTCCCCTACTTTTTCATCTGCTAACGAGCCCCGACTTTTTTTTGTCGACATTAATCTGACTACTCCGAAACCGTGGATTTTTATCTCTCAGATCTGAGAGATAATGTAATCCGAAGATTAATTTTTAAACTTTTTTAGCCCCGTTTTTCTTTCGGCTACGTATGTCGAGTGACATGCATCACGTTCAATCGAAGTTCCGTGACGCATGTCGGATTTTACACTTTCAATTACTGCTACTCGGACGCCACGTGGTCGGTACATTTCGGTCTCTACACTGAGAACTTTTCAATTTACACATAATTATTCACAATTACCAATTATTTGTTCCGGCGATTTTAATGTTTATTCTTAAAAAAAAAGATTCTGTTGAACTAATTAATTACTTAAATGAAGTATTTAGTCTTTCGATGGTGAGCGATAAAACTATACTGACCACGACATACGGCACAACTACTGATGCGATCTTTACAAGATATGTTGAAAAAAATGGAATGTAAATCCGTATTGGCTTATTTCAGTTACCATAAATTAATGATTTCATTTGTAGACTGCACGACTCAGGTGACTACGAAATTAATAATGAAATTGAACGACGCAGTTACCCTATATTATAAATAATACAATCTTATGTGTTTCAGCTAACGTGTTTTGGTATTATCATTATAATTATTAAAATTAAACAATTTCTAAAACATTTGAACCTGCATTTAATTCCTTTCGTATCGACTATTAATAATAAAACGATTAAACCAAAAAGACGACAACAAAATTATATACTTTCGACGATTTCGGGATAACGTCGATCAGTGCTATGGCAAAAAAGTTTCACTTACACCGTGCTTTATTCATTAGATACATTTTATTTGGACGAGTGCACTGCCCAACTTTCAATGTTGTCCGCTATAAGACATCCCTCAAATTAACATACTTTAAGGGGCTATTCTACTGTGAAGGCTCGAAAAATAAGCTATTTTTTGATAATTTTTTTTTTGAAAAATATTGCATGTATCGGTACAAACTTTTTTGTCGCTTAATGGTACACTCTTATAGAATATAAAACAATTCTTTGTTGTTGCATATAAATGTATATTTATTTAACAATTTATAATCGTGTAAAGGCATGAAAAAAAAAGTATGTCGCTTGCGTTGATGATTTGCGCTCTCCAGGTAACCTGAAACAAAAACTTCAAAAAGATTCTTAATCTGTATGAGGATCGCTATCGCCCGAACTAGAATTATTAAAAAGTATTAATTTTTACTCATACTTTCGCCCGAATTATGACGAAAAGAAACGTGTTTTTCGAACACTTTTGCAAAAAGACGACGCCATTTTGTTATTTTGCAATATAAAATAATCATTCTAGTTCGGGCGATAGCGACCCTCATACAGGTTAAGAATCTTTTTGAATTTTTTGTTTCAGATTACCTGGAGAGCGCAAATCATCAACGCCAGCGACATACTTTTTTTCATGCCTTTACACGATTATTCATTGTTAAATAAATATACATTTTATGCAACTAAAAAAAAATTGTTTTCTATTCTGTAAGAGTGTATCTTTAAGCGAAACCAAAATTTGTACCGATACATGCAACAGTTTTCGAAAAAAAAAATTATTAAAAACAGCTTATTTTTTTAGCCATCACAGTAGAATAGAGTAAAGGACTCGTCCTTCTCTGTGGTGGCGTTCATTATTCAGGCTGTTCCATTTCGTCAATCAGCCAATATGACCGGCGATCCTAAAAATCACTATACTCGGCAGCCATACTTGTTTCAGAAAATCTACGAAAAATCTATCATAGAATCAGGCACCGAAGATAAAGCGACAACGAAAACTATCATCATAATAATTTTGATCGAGGACATCGAACGAAAACCACCGAGGTCGTGAAGGCTCCAGGTGGGAGGCAGCTGCGAGGCGCACGGTCGAAAACGCGTTGCTTGAAGAGTAAGTTAGACAAAAGAGAGGCAAAGTGGAAAGGAAAGAGAGCGAGAGAGAGAGAGAGAGAGAGAGAGGGCGGCGGAGACGCGAAGAGAGCCACGAGACTGCGAGTCCGCCCCGGCAACACCTGCCTTTCTTATTTCTCTTTCTCCCTAGGGTACACCTTTTGGTATAGGAACGTGTGCCCCGATGTACTGCTGTTGCACGCTTCCCTTTGGCCCGGGACCCGTTTTCAGAATCGCGAGAGGATGAAAAGACGCCGTCGGAAAGAGAGAGAGAGAGAGAGAGAGAGAGAGAGAGAGAGAGAGAGAGAGAGAAAAGGTCCGAGGGAGCAAGAGAAAAGACGAGACACGAGCTGCTGGTGCATCGCAAGCTATATTCCGTTGCATGTGCATATGCGGGTGCCCCGAGTGCGCGTGGCAGGTGCTCTCCGGCACTCTCTTTATATCCTTTCGTCCTCGAAAAAACATCGACCCGCACTCACACGCACATCCCTTGTTTTTTTTTTGCTATTGTGTTTTTCTCCTCCCCTTTATATTTTTGTATTATTATTTTTTTTATCCTCCTCGCTCATCCTCGTTTCTGTCCTTTTCTCCTTTGGTCCAGACGGCTGGTTATTGTTATGATTTTTTCTTTTTGCTCTTCGCGCACGAGGCGGACCTGAATATACGTGGAAAGATACGTCTTTTTTACTGTGAATTTTCGCCGGGATCTCAAATCTACGCTTACCTCACGCATGAGCCCAAATTTGCATTGTCTCACGATGAAAAATCGCTTCAATCGTGACTTTAATGTAGCAACGAGGCCTCGGCTTGATAAAGCTGACGTGAATCCAGGGCAATGACGAAGAGCACACAGCCGCGATTTTGTCATCCTCGTTTCTTTCCAGCATACATGTCAATTTCTATTATGGTAAACCAGCAAAGTGTAATCAAGAGAGGTATCTGACTCAGCACAGATATTCAGTGTTTCCATAAATTCTGGTAGGGGTCTACTTGAAGAGTATTTTCAAGTTCTGACAAGGAAGTACATTCGTTAAAAAATTCATTAATAAACATTTACTTAATGAGTTCAAGATATTATTGGATGGACCGTCGGGCAAACAGTTAGTCCAAAATGGGCGAATCGTGAATTGACAAGTATCTAGATCATGTCGTACATGTTTAGCCGTACAAATAGCTAATTTAATAATAAATTAACACTTAGAAATCTTAATTTTCCACTTTTAATAATAATTGAAGTCAAATTCGACGATATTGGCGTGTGCTTGATTGAGGTTTTGTCAGTGACTGTACATCTGTTTCAACGGTCGAACAAAAAAATTTCTCAATTGTTAAATTTATTTAATACGTTCAGATCATCTTATTAGTATCAATAATTACCAAAAAAACTCAATGTATATTGAGTTTTTCAATGATTTCTATTAATTCATGGTTAAAAAAGGCTATTCTCCGCATTACATTAATTAATTTCTCGACAATTACTCAGCCGATTTATTTAAAACTTAGCATAACCAATCGCTTGATCCTAAATGTTGATGATATCATATTTTCCGAATTTACGGCGATTCAGTTTCATTCGTTTTGCAACCATTAACGTCTGCACAAGCTTTTTCCCCATACGCGAACGTTTGAAATCCATATGTTTATAGTTACTAAATTATTTAGTGGAAAATTCGAAAATCATTTATGTATTATTATTCTATCAAGAATTATAATTTCTCAAATTTTCAAGAATTTTAGCGATTTTTCAATATCCATTCAGTAATACCTCAAATAAAATCCCATTGAAATGACCCAAAAATTAATCCCATAAAATCTTAAAAAATTATTCCTCCATTAACCTTTTCACTTGCTCTACCGAAAAACTTTTGTTTTTACAGATCCTCACAGGACCCGCGAAAGCGATCTTCTATAAATTTTAAATTTTTACGAGAAAAATTGACAATCAATGATAAGTTTCAATTTTCAATTGACAGACAAACTATACCTCCTTTTTTTTGGTTACAGTTCAGCATTTGCAAATTTTTTCTTCTCCGCAAAAGTACGAGCAAAGAGAACGAAAAAAAGTAACAAAATATTCTTAAATATTTTCGTGGCAACGCCACAACTGACTCAATGGCTCAACCCTATTTAAACGACGCTTAGGCGCGAGAAATAAAAATATACATTACGAGAACTTCGAAATGAGAGATCTTCTCGCTTCTCTCTTTCGCATTCTTGCACATTTCTCCTTGCAGCATTATGTTTTTTTTTTTCTGCAGTACGACCCACGGGATGAAACTGATGGAGCCGAACCTCTCGAAGCACGCGCCACCACCTGCTTCTTATTATCCCTACTGAGTGATGCGGGCAGAAAACAGGCAAAAAGATAAATAAGACTTTGTATATGTGTGCACATCTAGAGAGTGTGTATGTATGAGAGAGCGAGAGAGGGAGAGGGAGGAAGAAAAAAAGCATAAGGGGTAGGTTGGGTCGAAAAGAAACCGCATCTTCCTCCTTTCTTTTCTCTCGCCATTATCGTCACAGATGTCGACGAACCGCATCACGAAATTTTACTCCCGTCGCGCCCATTACGAAGATTTTTCATGTCCTTAACATTTTTTCTTTTCTTTTTGTAACTCGTATTACCAGGATTCGAAAACCAACTCTGGAACTTATATCTACATAAGGGGAAACAAACTCAGTTCGTTTTCTTCGAAAGTATGACAGAAACTGCGCCGTTCCGTCCTGGCGAGAGAAGTTTCTCGTTAAACTCATTAGACTCTGTACTCTCAACCCCTTTTGCACAGCTCTGCGACTTTTCTGCTCAAGGGTCTCTTTATCTCGCTTTCGTTTTCACCCTCCTCCCCGCTCTCCGCCCCCGCTTCGCTCTCTCTCCTCCTCTCTCCCTTTATTATACTCTCGCGTAATTTCGCCTCCCAACCACTCCGATTATTCTTCCTGGACTGTTCCTATTTGGGTACGTTTTCTCATAAGGTTCTTTGTCCCTGTCCATCTTGTATGTGTAGCTTGAAGAAAAACTTTGTCTCCCATCGTACTTTATTCTTGAGCATCCTCGAAAACCTCTCCGCGCATGTCCCTCCGAAAGTCGATGCCTGCCGACATTCTACACACTTTTTCCCTCGAAACCCTATTTTTTATTTTCCTCTTTCACTCCCCAAGCCCTCCTTCTCTACTGTAATTAAATACAAGAACTCCGTAAACTTCCTTCTTCCTTTTTTTTACAATGAAGTACACGAATAATAGCAGGCTGAAGAGGAGTAGAAGAAATGCGCGAGATGTGAGCTTACTCGTGCATACCGTTTGTCCTTCATTATTTCGACGTTAACATTTTTCGAATTATTCCTTCCCAGCGTTGTTTTTTTGTGGATGGGTATGAGTTTTGTTAAAAAATGTAAAAAACCTGCATTCGTTGCTTCCTTCATGTTTCATGCCAGTCTTGGGTAATTAGAATAATAAGAATACCATACATTGCGGATTAACATGCTAAACATACATTAATAATTAACTTCTATATTGAATTTTAACTCCCACCGTACCCTAAATAATACATTTCCACAAATATTCGTATAATGTAATTTTTTATTCGCGATATTTACATTGCTTTGCCTCTAATACCTCAAGAAAAGTCATCAAATAAATGACAACTATCCAAGATCAAGTTATCCTCCCCCTCGTCATGGCGCTGAATATTGAAGATCAATTAACCAAGTTTACGATTTTCAACGGGTGTCAATTACGTGTAGTAATTTACTTGAAAAAAAAAAGTGTAAGTCATAAAAACGACCATCTGTGTGACGCAGTGTTCTTTTCACCCCTCCATATTTACAGGACCACTGCAACGTTGAAGGCATGTGGAAAAGTATATGAGGGAGAAAAGGGTAGCCAGTGTCAGATATACAATTAGACACGGGACATTGCGGAAGGGAGAAGAATTTAGTACGAGAGGTTTTCGTTCGACGTTGTCGCAATGGCGTACGCATAAGTGCATCCCAGAATTACCAGCCTATTAATTTCATTGTCTTTGTCGGCCAAGGGGCATCTCACTCGTGTCCCTGTAAGAAGACTCTCGCTTCGTCACCCTCCCATAGGAAAAGAGACGAATATAGAGAAAAAGAGAGAGTGAGAGAGAGAGAGAGAGAGAGAGAGAGAGAAGGAAAATTTCTCTCTAAAATATTCAACGAGGGCATTACATCCTCCGCACCCCTATCTTGCGCTTCCAACGTGAGGGGGGATGCGGATCGAGTTTGGGGTTAGTGCTGATCTGTGTTCGGCGTAGTAACCATGCGGGATGAAACGGAGAAAAAGGTATGGGGAGAGCAGACATAGTGCTATATATGGTGAAACGATGTCACCAACCCTTGCGATCCACTGCGGCCACACACACGGCCCCGACCTACCCTTATCCTTTGCCTCGAATCTTCTCTCTGTACCAAAGCCCATGAATTAGTTCAAAAAATGCTACCCCATTTGCATAAAAATGGACGCAAGGATATATTACTAGCTTTTTCTCACTTCCTCTTCCTCTCTCTCTCTCTTTCTCTCTCTCTCTCTCTCTCTCTCTCTGCCTGTCCCCTATTTCTGCGCTACCTCTGTCTTCATTTTCCTACCGGAGGGCGCGCTAGCAGGAAATACGAAACAAAATGTCCGAATTATATATACAGTTGTTGCGCCTCTTAAAGTAATTATTTACGAACCCTCAGCGCGTAAAGATTATGTAGTACATATAGTTGTAAACAAAAATTAACGTATACGAGAAATTTACATTTTATGTGCAGAATCATCGTTTGAATATGTAGAAAATCTTTTAGAGTTGTAGTAAGTGAATATCAAGGGTTTTTTTAAATCGATTTATACAAATCATTTTTGTTATTAGAATACTTACAAGTTCCTAGGATTCAAGAGGGTATTCTAGTCTCGGAATAAAAAAAATCGATTTTTTTTGTATTTCCTGAAAAGTAGAGATTTTATCCTAGAAGCTAGATGGAAGTGTTTAGTCTAGAAGATAGATAGAAGTATATATACTTTACGAGGCAGGAATAGCCGACTAAGATAACTTAATTATAATATGCCATGATACCACTTCGATAGTTGCGGTTGTCTGAAATTTTACTTAAAACTTCAAAGTATCACTGGATGGATATTAAAAAATCGCCAAAATTCTTGAAAGTTTGAGGATTAATAGTTCTTGATAGGAAGATATTAGTGTTTGCAAAACGAGTCGAACTAAATCGCGGTAAAATTTGAAAATATTATATCATCAAGATTTAGGATCGATCGATTGATTATGCTAAGTTTCAAATAAATCGAGTGAGTAATTGTCGAGAAATTAATTAAAGTAATTTAAAAAATAACCTTTTTAACGATGAATTAATAGCAATCATTGGAAAACTCAATATATATTGAGTTTTTGGGTAAATATTGATAATCACAAGATGATCTTAACGTATTAAACAAATTTAAAAATTCCGAAATTTTTGTTGTTGCACAGTTGAAACAGATGTACAGTCACTGACAAAACTTCAGTCAAGGACACGCCAATATCGTCGAATTTGACTTCAATTATTATGAAAAGTGGAAAATTAAGATTTCTAAGTGTTAATTTATTATTAAATTAGCTATCTATTCAGAATAGCTCAAATATGTACAACATGATCTAGACTTGTTACGGTAATTAAATCAACTGATTTTTTGATAAAAATAGGTGAAAAAAAAAATTTCAAAAAAAAATCTGTAAAAATTCTCGCGCATTCAACGAAAACCGATTAAACTTTTTGCTATCTTGAGTGTTTCCTTGAATCCTTGTCGTTTTCGCGTTACACGTTATTCTTCATATTGTCTGTTTTTTTTTAATCAAAATATCTTTAGGAAAAAAAATCGTACGAAGCTTTAAAAAAACAAAATTGAAGCTTGAGCTTCCCCCTTTATGATTCCAATCAAACGAATGCATAAAAAAAACTTTGTTTGTAAATGGGGTCCACCAGAAGAGGAACAAAAAAAAGGCGAAAAATGGTCGTTTCCGAAAAAGGGTACTAGTCGTAAAAAAATAAAAATAAAAAAATTTCCAAAAAAAACGGAATGAAGGTGAATTCCTCCCCTTTGAAATGCCGTTTATTAAATTCATTTACGTCAACTATCGGCGAAATGGCATAAAAAATCGTTTCGGAACTTTTTTGAATTTTTGTCCGGAAACTTTTCGCCGGTAGTGTATACGAATACGTTTTGAAGACATTATGTTACATAGGATGTACAACCTGTATATTTCCCATACGAAAATCAATGGCTGATGACCAAATGATATAAGATCACTCGAAGGTTAAATATGACGAGAAGTAAAGCCACTCACAGACAAACACATGCACGTGCGGAAGTTTCTTATTTTTTTATACAGAATATAAATATAAATCAATTTCCTGAAAATAGGATAAAAAAAAAACTTCGCCAATGTTGACCAGTACGAATTTGTTGGATGTTTTCCCGGCTTCGTTCAAGTATCGCAAGCTTGTTATAGATAGCAGTGTCATCGTGGGTTCGTGTATAGACGAAAAAGTTTAAAAGCTGCGTGCTACTGTTGATGCTGAATATATAAAAATAATATATAAAGTATACTACTACTGTGGAGGGCGAAAACTCGGTATAGAAATACATTTCGCTATAAAACGTTGCGCGAGCGTCAGTTTGTGGTGCAACGCTACTCTCAGCTTTGATCGATATTCCACGGGTGTTAGCTTGTCGATGGTGTGCAATATTGCAGCTAGAAAATCACCTTCGATGGAGAGCTATGGCAGCACTAAGGTAGAAGAGAGAAAACGATAGTTAATCTGTGGCGAGTCGAGGGGGAGGGTGCGCGTGCTGATCCAGTAGAGAGGGAAATACGAGCTTGGCACAGGCAGCTGAGTCGTAAAGCGAGTAAAAGAGCGAGAGAGAAGAAACGATCCTCAACCTCTTAACGTCGGCCTTGGGTTCCGCAAGCTTGAAGGGAAACGCGGCAACCCCTTTGCTCGTGCACAGGGTTGAATATTAGACAGAGAGAGAGAGAGAGAGAGCGAGCAAGTCGGGCGGAGAGGGTGGGAAAGAGTGCGATAATACACAAGCCGGCAAACTTCGTGCACAAACTGTACGGATTAGCGAACGGTTTGCTGCCGAGACGGTCGGGAAATATTTGCTGCAAGCTTGTGCACTACATAAAATTATTGATAATATTTCTTGGAGAAATATACATTTTATTTATTAAAATACATGGCTGTCTTTCGTTTCTGAAATATTGTCATTCGAATTGATCTCAGGGTGGATTGTTTCGTCAGGAAAAATATTATTGATCCTAGAACTCATGTATCATTCTTTTTCTAGCTTCTAACTCATGACTAGGGCAGATACCCACCTAACGCGTTTCTTGTAGGCACAATCGCTCCATTGAGCAGTAAAAAGAAAACATCAGCACATGAATTTCTGTCGTTTTTTGATGAAGAAGAACTTGGTGTAAGACAAAATCGATTTTATTAAAACTTATTTTGTGAAAAATGCGTTTTAACTTTGTGTAATCAACTCATTAAACAATGCGTTTATTACACAAAGTGCAACTATTTCATGACATTGAAAATGTAATAAGACATTTCGGGTGATAAAAAAAAGTACATACAAATAATATGAGTTGCTCTCTCTCTCTCACTCTCTAACTCTCTAACTCTCTAACTCCCTCACTACATTCTCACTTTCTCACTATCCATCCATCCATCAAACCCAAACGAACAAACAAACAAGTATAAACCCAACCAAACCCAAACTTAAACCCAAACAAACTTAACCCCAAACAAAACCAACTTAAACACAAGCAAACGCAAACAAACCCAAACCCAACTTAAACCCAAACAAACCCATCCTCAATTTAAACCCAAACAAACTTAACCCTAAACAAACCCAAACAAACACAAACCTAACTTAAACCCAAACAATCCCAACCTCAACTTAAACCCAAACAAACCCACACCCAACCTAAGCCCAAACAAATCCAACTTAAACTCAAACAAATCCAACATAAACCCAAACAAACTTAAACCCAACTTAAACCCGAACAAACCCCAACCCAAACCCACCAACATTGTAATGTACACACCAAAATTGAAACTTACAACTTGTAACCACAAATGACTCTACATGTAATGTAGAGTCATTTATGGTTACAACTTCTTGCTTGATATTACAGATAAGTAAAATACAGAATAGTACTAAAAAACAAACATATAAAACTCGCGACATCTGGTACTTTTGGTTTAGAAAAAAAGAACTTCTAATTTGGATTCCTTTAACCATTTTTTATCAAAATTTGACTTTTCAGCGTGAAAAGAAAACGCAATACACCTGGACCATTTATCGAAAAGATCTGATCATTTTATTGAAATCCTAAAATAGTTGAAAAATTGATTTTGTTCTCTTTAGAATAAAAGTTATAGCAGTTAAATCACACAACTTACGTGTAGGAAATAACGCACATGGATTTGCAGTGTACACAGAAGTGCTTGTGTATAGTACAGGATCCCTGGCTACAAAGTGCTAGGAACGGAGTTGCCCGTAGAGAACATAAAGTATCGACACGCCGAGAATTTAATAAAAACAACGTTACCTCTAACAGCATCTGCAGTTACGAGAGAAAAAGTAATTGTACGTAATCACTGCGAATTGAATCACACCGCGACTGCATTTCCAACAAAATTAATGAATAAGTTTTACTTCTAGCAAGCACACGTATACGGCGAATGATTGTTTACAAATAATGAAATATTTTTCGCTACGTTTCAAATCGAAAATATTTTGCGGGCCTAATATGTTCCTTATTCAACAATATCTTTAGAAAATTGTGCTCGTCGAGATCAAACCGCTTATTCATAATAAGAATTTACTGTTAAAACTTTGGCGAATGTTCACGATGTTGCGAATCTCTATTATATTATAAAATAAAATCATTTAAATAAATGCGAGTGAAGACGAACGAAAAAATATGGAAAAGCCAGCTCGCGCAAAGGGGAAAAGCAGAACATGAAACGGCGTTTTCACCGGGACGAGACGAATAATTCAGAATCCCTTGCGACAGAGGGTCGCTGATCTGTGTATAGCCGAGGTGCGTGTGTACAATGTATACGTTTATTCGTGGATGTTAAGCTCTACCGTACGCGCTTGGGATACCGTATACCGGTTTTTCCAGACTAAATTAATTAAATAAATACGCCACCAGGCAAAAATGAACATTCAGAGAAAAACTTTTTTTGCAAAATGAAAGTAATGAAAAAAAAGGTCGTTAAAAAATATAACCAACTTTGCTGAATCGCTGAAAATTGTTCAAAATTGAAGAACGGTTCAGTACTGTTCTGATCAGATGAAAACACAATATTTCTTGTTGTTTAACATTCATTATTGAGGGGTATGAGTAAGATTAAAATTAATAAAATATGATTTTTTTCATTGCATTCCTTTATAGCGTCTTACCTTCAATTTGCAACGGAGATTTTGTAAAAAAATCCAAAAATTGATCGAGCTATGATGATTTTTGTGAAGGTCCATGATTCATTTCAAATTCGTGAAGCGCATAGTTTATAACATTTTATAACGCACGACCGGATGAATTTTTGATATATTTATCCATTTTTTAGCAACAAATGATTAATACCGTTTATGTTTTGCCGGAAATCCAATTTTTTTTCTACAGCTTGCCATTTCCGTAATTGTCAACATTTCAAAAAAGTATGTTTTGTTACCATACTAAAAGTACATTAATTTAATTTCAGATCACTCTAGTTGCCAGAACCACCTGGACAGATTGGCCATACAGCCACGGCGGCACTTTGTTTAAATAATAATAACTTCATTGCTTGTAAATATTTTTCAATTAAAAGAACTCAAACTTGGCAAGACTGTGTATTAACCCTTCGTGGTCACACTTCCAAATTCAATCGCGGTAGTCACACTTGGGTCGATTCTACCCAGTCAGTTTTCAAAAAAGTATTGTGGCAAAACTATCCGTCCAAAGTGGTTCAAAAAATTACGGAACATGCTTTGAACTTTCTAGATGATGTACGAAAAATTTATTTAAAAAAACTAAAATGGCGACACGTTAAAAAAAAATCATAAATATGTGAAAACGCAAAAAAACCACTTTTTCGCTAAAAAAATCATAGTTCCGTGAATTTTCAAAATTTTTACCTAAAATTTGGACGTGATACTCCTTTGATATGCTACTTTTGGGAAAAAATAGTAGCGTAGTGCGCGTTCCAAAAAAGGTATTTATTCCGACATGTGAAGAGGGTAAATTTTGTGGTATGAGGATACTTCAAACTCCAGGCAAGACGGTGAATACAGTCCCATTCGAAGCCGAGAACTATTATATATTTACGCCAAAAATTGATCGACGGGTCGATTCTCCCCAGGGTGACCACGACGGGTTAATTGTGCGTGAAATCCCAAATTCGTTTCCTCAATCCTGTAATCAGAAAAAAATATTGGTAGTCGATCTGTCTTTTTCGGCCCCAGGGTTATGTAGACCCGTTAAGTATATGATGGGTTTCACCAATAACCATCATAAGTATGACATTAAAGACCAATTGATTGATTAATAATCGATTATTAATTGACCAATTAATAATCGTTAAAGTTATTTTCTTAATTAAAATGTTTTAAAAAGTAATATGCAACTAACGATTCGTCAACGATAATGAGAACAAAATTCTGCCGATGCGGTAGACTTATTACGGAACGCCCCATGTGTTTGAGGCCTTCAATTTTGTGTGTATGAGTTTCTGTACGAGAATGACGGTAAGCTTTGTGCTATCCGAGCAGGGGGTTGCAAGTGTGGTGAACGCCCATGCTTTGGAGAGCTCTGAGCCGCCGTAGGCCACGTCCAGGAGTCCGCTATTCACTACCACTACTCTCGTTTCACCCTCTCTGTCTCCTCCCTCCTGCCAATTCCCTCGATCCTGGTATTCCAAGTTCTCTCTCCCTTCGTATGGAAATAGCCATCGTCGGGTCTTCACGTAAATCGATATACCACCCGCCATCACGATTAGGCCCGTAAATATCGTTTAAAAAGAGGATATGAAAATATCTTCCCATTACAAGGCAGCGCATTACAAAAGCTGATAATTCCCTATTGGCGACGATTTTCTTTCGGCTCTTAACGCCCAAGACGTTAGCAAATATGTAACCACAAAAACACCTTAATTTTTTTCCGATAACCAATTTTTTTAAAGATCACAATAGCGCATACATAAACAACCGGAAATGTAAGCCCGTAGCGAAGATTTCTCTTATGTAACATCCGACGACTATCTTGAAGTTACGAGGTGGGTGCGGAAGACCATTGCGAGATACGGCTAAAGAAAGCGAGGGGGTTGCTGAACGGAAAGGGCGACCGAGTGAGAGGGGAAGACAGCAAGAAGAGGAAAAGGGAGGATTGAGAGGTAGAACGAATGCTCGCGGACGGGATTGTTTGAATTCGAAGGCCAGGGATTGTCGAGAAGAAAAGGGGGAAAAGAGAGCGAGAGAGAGAGAGAGAGAGAGAGAGAGAGAGAGAGAGAGAGAGGAGAGGAGAGGAGAAAAGAGCGAGAGAGGCAGAGGAAGACGAAGCTATCGACAAAATAACCGGTGGCTGTGCACCTTACCGGTTGTGCTCGTCCGATGGTCTGATTGCACCTCGTCGTCGTGAAACATAAATGTAATTTACACCAATGTAGACCGCAGATAATGAAAATTTGCATTTTTTACGGTTCTGAGGATTTCTAGCCTAGATGCGTGCATATTTTACAAAATACACAGAAAAATTGCTGTGCTAAACATACACTGCTATGAAAAGATTTCCTATTGTATGTCAGGTACATCGTAGCAAAGAATATTGCAAGTCCGATTTCCATGGCAACGATCAACGAACTCCGTAACAGTTTTCGAAATATATTGTAAAGCAAATAACATTTATTTTATTTCAATCGGACATATGTAATAAGGTGGACGCCAATTAAGGTAGTAGCCTTGCCACAGTCACGTTGAAAAGTTTATTCTCTGCTCAATCGATGAAAGCTTCGAAATATTGCGAAATATCCTTATAATGTAGGTAGTACATCTTATCGGGATGTAAAAACTTATAAAGTAATGATGAAAACGCCTAATATAATGTTTACTTAAGACTCACTTTTGTATCAGACTATTCATTCCGGCAACTAATGCGCAGATACTCAGCGTATACGGATATGCACACACTACTCCAATCTAGTTCTAGTCTGCTCCAGTTGTTTCGTAGCGCTAGCGTCGCTAGACATTGCTTAATTTAAATCGCTCTATCCTTGAAACTAGACGGTCAAAATTCATGATTTTTTTTACCCACTTCGTCATATGTTCCTCTGTAATTGAGAGTTTAAAAAAAATCTGTAGAAAAGTTTCGAAGTTATTGCGTGAATGTGAAATTTTGATTGCCAATATCTCGAAAACGGAAGTGTGAAGCCTTTCGAAATTTTTCAGGTAATCATTTAATATTCATCTGAATGGGTTCTTAAAATTAAAAAAAAATCTATAAAAAAACGCCTTGGCGAGACTACTACCTTAACCCCGTTGATATCCAACAACTTCGATTCATCGGCCTGAACAAATCTAACTTGTATTGGCTCCATGTGCAACACTAAAACCGCGTAGCGTTTGTATTGTTGTCGTCTCTGTGATTAAGGTTATATTGTGATAAATTATAAAAATGAAAATCGGGACTCAATTACATTGAATTTGTTTGTATTAAATAAATTTGTCTGACCAAAGACTGCAAGATGTGTTTCCTTTCAGTAAAGTGGAAAAAAGTAAGGTTATGATACTTTTTTCTTCTAACTGTAGCTATCCATTTGTTGCGTTGTTCTAACTTCCAATTTACCGGAAAGTATCGATAAAATTTGTATTTACCATTCCTTCGCGTATTTGTGGAATTTATTACACAGCAATTGTCGTAGCCTATTTTTTTAATAAAACACTATTTTTAATTCGATCGCAAAAAAACTCGTACTACGTTCATACAGATTTGACAGATAAATAGCCGAGTTTATTGCATTTTTTGTCCGCGCTGTGTTCGATTTCATAAACCCCACCCTACACTCTGCATGAAGCCAATACACATTTTTGTTTCAATATTCGGATCGTGTAAGTAATATTCGTGTCGGATAAACCCTATCTGATTCAATAGGATTATATTATAATCTATCTCAACCCATTTCCTTGAATGAATACTCCAGGCGGCGAGGAACTGTATGCCCGGGAACGGAGAATGAAAGAAACCCCTAGCAACGCGAAATGACATAGCGCATCCAGTTCCAGGCAAAGCCGGGAAATCGAAGCGCGTCAAGCAAGGATTACATCTGTATATCTTTATGTAACGTCGCAGCAATCAAAAATATATCCTCCCCAGAGCGTATTTTCTTCATGTCGAAGTGCAAAATGAACCCGCCTAGTGTACATCCGTGTACCTCAAAGGAAGAAGAGCCGTCTCAAAAAGATCAAAACGTTACGAAAACTCTTCGTTAAATAGCGAGGCTGAACTAAAAAGATACCTGCATAACTTACACGGTAGGACAGTGCGTCGAATCATCAGCAATAAAAGCTACTAGATGTATTCGACAGGACCCAAAACCCACTCGATAATTTGATTAAAATCAAGCCTCAACGATCGACTTGGTTATCAACGGGTCTGCTTAAGAAGATTTGGGACATTTAACGAAATGATCCCATTTAATTCAAATTTATACAGTAAATTCTTTGTCATATACTGAATGTACCCTCCAAATTTTAAATCGATCGTCTACACAGTTTCTATAAAATTTACAATTGAAGAAATACTTTTTAACATAGAGCATTTAACACTATGACACTGATGACGAATTTGTCATAATGTACTGAGCGATTTGACGGTTTTTCATAATATTGTAAACATTTCTTCACCCTATTTTAATAGTAAATTTTTATTGTAAATTTTATAAGAACGGTGTAGACGATCGATTCAAAATTTGAAAGGTGAATTCAGTATATGAGAGAAAACTGTATGAATTACTTTATAAATTTGAATCAAATGGTAACACTTCATTAATTGTTCTGAAACTCCTTAAGCTTGGGGTCCGAAAACAGATAAATTTTCAATACTTTTCTGGTCAGAGTCTTCGGATGACGAAGTCGAGATTTTCCACACAATTAATACACAGTTTTGCCAAGGTTGATGTTTTTGTATTGAAGAATATTGATAAACAATGAAATTATTATTTAATTAAAGAGCCGCCGTTTCTGCATGGACATTCGGCATAGGTGGTTCTGGCAAGGATGATCCGGAATAAAAGATAAACGTAATAAAATGGAAAGTTAAAAATGACAATAATGGTAAGCTCCGAAAAGTAAAGCATGATAGTCGACAAAAATAACAACTTCCATAATTTATTATCAACAAATGGATCAACATATCAAAAAATCATCCACTCATACGATGAAAAATGTTATAAACTATTGTTTGTCCAATTTTCAAGTGAATCAGAGGAATATATGTGAAGATACGGTTTACACCGTTTCATAGTATCGAGAAAAACGCAAAAAACGAACAGTGAAGTAAAGGCAGCGGAGCGGTTCGCTGTAGGGGAATCTGACCCTCCAATCCGATCCAAAAATCATCATAGCTCAATCAACTTTTGGATTTTCCCAAAATCTTGGGTATAATTCAAAGTTAAGATCGTTACCTATAAAACTATGCAATAAATAAAATCGTATTTTCAACATTTCAAGCTTATGGCGACCCCTTAATATATCACAGCACAAAAATCACCTGAATTTTGTAAGAAAAATATCTTGTGCTATCATAATAGGGGAGAGTGGAGCAGAGTGTGCCATGGGGCACTGTGAGCCACATGCGATTTCTCGGACGTTTGTAGCCCGTAAATTCCGAAATTTTATGTGTTGGACAGCGATTTATATTTGGTTTCGTCAGGCTTAAAAGAAAGTTGATAGCAGCTCACAAAGAATTATTAAAAATTAAAAATTGATTTGAGGTTTGGAAAAAAAATATTTTGCTTGCCAGGAAAACGTAAAATATAACGCCACTTTCTGTACCGGTTTACTTGATAGTTATTTTCATCAATAATCAAATATTTTACTAGTGGGGTACAATGTGTCACCGAGTTGTGGGGCACAATGAGTCGCCTCCCAATGAGGAAACAAAGAAGTGACGACGCTCCGAAGAAGCGCAATGTGTCACGGGCAACTGTCAACCACATGCGATTTATCGGAGTTTTGTAGCTCGTAAAATCCGATTTTTTTTGTGTTGGACCGTGATTTATATTAAGTTTCGGCTGACCTAAAAGAAATTCAATAGCAGCTCACAAAGAATTATTAAAAATACAAAATTAATTTGAGCCTCGAAAACAAAATTCACTTTCCAGGAAAACGTGAAATATTGTGGGGCAATTGTGTGGGGCACAATGTGTCATCAAGTTGTTGAGCATAATGAGTCGATTCCCAGTGTTATTGGTAAATAATACCAGTTGGGAAATTATCGGTATGTATGAAAATCTATTATCTATGTTAGGAAAATATAAGAGTTTCCACCGGCTCGTTGTACCCTATATTTCGCAGCACTTGATACACTGTATCCACCTATCTGACACATTGTATCCCACCCGTGGGACACAATGAGCCAATCCGTACATTTTTTCCGATCCCATTATTTTAGGATTTTTAACCTTTTTGCAAAAAATATCGTAGCTTTATTGTACGCCCAAATGTCTATAAAATCGGTTAGGACCTTTTTGTTTAATCAGACTACTTTGGTAAGAGTGAAAATTCATTAGAAAAAAGTGACACACTGTGCCCCACCTTCCCCTACGTTGCAACTTTGGACACGTATCAAACACGACTTATTCTACGATTTAAAAATGATATTCGCTCGCAAGATTTATGAAAAGTCCAAGGATGTTTTCCGACGACGATGCGGGAACTGCTGCGAAAGGAGCAAAATATGGGAGTTAGAGGGTGTGGGAAAACCAGGAGCTGCGCAAGACGTCTCACGGTTGGCAAAGGTCAAGACTTCGATAACACGTGAAATACGAAGGTACATACATGTGTCACCTGCGTAGAAAACGGCAGGGGTGGACGTTGCACAATTCAACGAACAATTCCCGATACAGTTTTATTCTCTTGTTTGTTAGCGTTCGACGTGCGCATTAATAGACGAGCGTCGAACGCTAACCTAATGGTCCCTAATGGGAATAGAAGAAAAAACAGTAATATATTTCCGCTAATATCTTTGCTATAGTTCGTTGCACCCCAATCTGCGATCGTCTATTATCGATGAAGGCTCTCATCCTCGTACGATATGGAAGCAAGAAAGAGTTACTTTTACCGCAGCTTCCGGTGTTGCGAGAAGGGCTGAAACATCCTCAGGCGTTTTTAGCTTCGGGTAAACTCGCCGTGGATCGAGTTGTGTGGCGAATCCGCGAAACGGAAGGGTGGCTCGACGGCGCGGCTGAAAGCTCAACTACCTCCCGCATAGCGCATAGCAATCCTCTTACCCTCTCGCCCATCATCCCTCTCTCCGGCTAGCACTTCTCTCCACCCAGCTGCACTCACCCTTTCTATCTCGATCCCTCTCCACGTTTGGCGATGCGGCATCCCGGCAAGACGCCCCGGCGCGCCTCGTGGAGGTGGATGAACCGGGCGAGAGTACCTCGCGGCAGTCTGCACATGCTTACAAACTATGTAGAGAATACTTGGAGAGCTGCGTAAACGTATATGTCCGGGACATTCTGGATGATACTGACCAGCACAGTCGACTCGACAGCTGAAAAACTATACGTGCCTGCAAAGTTAATTGTATCTGCTTGAAATCAATCTCAGAGAGGATATTGTCCTAAGGAAATTAAATCATCGAAAGTTTTCAGCTGTATGGCTGTATTTTGCTTCTATATATTGAACTAGTTTTTGCCTGCAACTTCGTCCGCGTGGATTCCCGTGCGGAAAATTGGCAGGGAATCTCTAATACAATTCGGGGCCATCAAGGGATTATTTGTGGATTTCGTAGTAGGGTTTTCTGTAAAAGAGCTGAGCCGGGACCCTATTAGAGAATGGCAGGGTAGGTAGGTTGACTAAAATTATAGTCTAAGTACGGAAACCAAGTAAGGGCCTTTTAGGGGTCGTAGTTATAGATTTCCTCAATACTACCAGACTTTGCTATTATAGGGGCAAATCGGTATAAATTGCTTGACTAAAGAATTTATGGCATGATAATTATCGGGATCGATTAAATATAATAATTAAACTATGCGTTTAGTAGACGAGCTGTGGTGCTTTGAACCAACATGCATGCAGTGCGTTCATTGGGAGAACGCAGGGTCAAACGTGTCAAAATATGCGACAGAATTCTAAGCCTCAAATGTATTGAAATAACACATTTCTGTGGCACAGTGCACACACACACGCACTTACGCATATGGCTGCAATCATTTTTATGAGGCATCGTTGAGGCAAGTTCAAAGGCCCTGGTTATTTTGCCTTCAATGGCCCTCGGTAGCAAAATGTGACCGGCCACTGATGGCTCATGTGAGGCTTCCAGACTAAGGCCTCAAAGGGTTACGTGGGTTGGTAAATTTCAAAAAAACCATTTTTTTTATTTTATTATCTAATAGTACAATATATCTAGAATATTCTCCCAAAGTTTTAAGTCAATCGGAGTAAAAATCTAGGAGAGAAATCCTTTAGGAATTCTCCCCGTTGGGAAATACCGGCCGGGAGCGACGCCGGTATACGCATTTATCTCAAAAACTAATGCACCGATCTTATTGAAATTTTGCACACTTCTTCAAAATAGCATTGACTAGTGATTGAACGAAGGTTTTTTTTCGATTACAACTAATTTTACAAGGCTATACGTAGTGTAAATTGTACCAAAAGGTGAACTATTTTGCATACAACTCTGCCAAAAATTCAAATTTCAATTTTTTAAAAATTCCTTCGTTCCATCACGGGCTATACTTATCTACTAACAGATAAAATTTGGTTTTTTAATTTCAGATAAAGCTATCGTGAGTTATCCTGACCACCACGAGGACACTTTTTTTGAGGGGTCTCCGGAAACCAGGTCCCACCGGCTGAATTTCCAAAATTTTTGGATGAAATTTTTTTTAAATATTGTTGAAATGTTGCTCTTTTATGTGTTTAACATTTTGAATAAAATAATGTATATATTATATTTTTTTTAAATAGAGAAACTATACTTTTTCTACTTCGAAACCCACGTAACCCGTTAATAAAGTTAGGGAAAATTAAGATGGGCCCGATCAAAGCCCAAACTCAATTTCCGCACGGGCTTTGGCATTTGATCCAGAGAGGAGGCAAACAAAGAGAGAAAAAATAAGAAATAAAGGAAAAAGTTAGAGTGTCGCATTTCTCAGACATGGTGGTAGACTGACTGACTGAGATAAAGGTTGATAATTAATGAAAAAGTAGTATAAAAGTTCCAATTTTCGATTCCAGTATCATACAATGTCATTGTTGTCTGCAAAACTATATGGCTTTGCAATGTAGTTCTGTAGCCAACATTGTATGATTTATGGTCTTCGGCAAGCACATTCAAGTTTTGGGCACTTGATACTTTCGAACAGCCCGGTGGACTATTCGAATGTGGAATTGAAAGAACCGGGTGCAGCGCTGTTTGTCTCCCCAAGGAAGTTATCCCCCAAGGAAAATATTAAATTGTAATTCCATTTGAATAAAAAAGTTGAAACAAATCAGTCTCATTACTTAATTTACACACCTCGTATAGTTGACCATGCGAGAAGCTAATCTCTTGTTAGTGCACCTCTACGCCCTTTAAGGCATTATATACGCGATTTCGCCGATTTTCGAAGGTACTTTTCTAGACGCGGTTAAAAAAAAAATGACGCATATATTGACAACATTTTTTTGTACCTTGACATTATTCAAGACGTTTTTCTGGCATTGAGCAACGCAAATAAATTCCGTAGATCCCGAAATCTATTTGTACAAGCCAAAAACTATTCAAGGAAGAAATGTCTGGAAGGCACGCGTTTCGATCCTCCAGTTGAAGCTTCTTAGGCCAGTAAGATGGAGGAAAAGGAAGACCTTGCTCATCCAAGATTGCCATAGAGGATTTAGGGGTAGGTCGTGAGTTCTCTTCCACGTTTTCCATATTTGCTTGAAACTCCCATCGTGATCGTATCTCCCTTCCTGGGTTACGCCGGGAGCTCGTAATAACTTTTGGCTACATGTACACCGCACGAAATTTAAAACTCCGTCAAGTCGATTCCGGAAGTTCCACTTTCTTCGGGTTGGGCGAGGTGTATTAGACGGGCTGGAAGTTGGCCGGAAATTTTGCGTGCCGCATTCGCCAGGGAGAGTCGGTGATGTCGGTGCCCTCTTCCCTCTCTCTCTCTCTCTATCTCTCTCTCTCCCTCCCGCTATTCCCCTCCTGCTTCAGACCGGGATAAATTTCCGTCCGAGACGGTCCAGGGGTAGCTGGCTCGGCTCTTCGGGTTTGTGCACAGCCTGGGCATTGCCGCTGGAGTACATATATACGAGTGTGTGCGTTTACGTCGAGTAAGCGCGGCAGCCGATGCAGCCTCGTATCAACATTCAGCGAAGTAAAGGGCTTAGCTGATTCGATTGAAACGGCTGGAGTTACGGTGAAGTCCGCCCTTTTCTTTCCTAGCTCGGTTCCCTAAATACAGCTTTACCTGGCAGGGTAGTAGTACAGTGTACTTATAGTCGCCGGGAGGTGGATGGACCGTGTACACCAGTCGGGGAGGTCTGCATGGAGCCCACGTACACGTATACGGAGAGGGAAAAGCGCGGGTGAAAGCGAGATCGAGCTGACGAGGGTTGAACAAGGTGATTGTGTGCGAGGGAGGGGGAGGGGGATTCAGACACTGAGGGGTTGGACTGGAGGTTGGGGCAAGTGGGAGGAGAGGAATTGATGTTGGCGCAGAGTGAGAGAGAAAGAGGAAGTTATATACAGTGGCTGGGTTTCCTGGGTACGTTGCTATGGCGACACCGTGCCGCTTTCCTAACCAGACAGAGATTCGTCCCGTCCTGCGTGCCGGCCCTCAACATCGCCAGACTGAGCGACGCAGCCGAGTCTTCGTCGCCCCTCTGCCATAACGAACTCAGGAGCGAACGAATGCTCAGACATAAATATAGGTGGACGCCTAATACAAGCGAAACTTTTCTCCTAGTCACCATCGCCGTATCCCCGTCGTGTGCGCAAAAATGTGTGCATACTCCATACACACACATACCCAATATACGACTTGAAGAATACCAATGATGTCTGGAGTGTTTGTTGCATGCACATAATCGGCAAGGACCGATACTGCCGGAACATCCGAAGCACGCTGACGATGCGACATCGCGAGAGGGAAGAAAGGATCGAAGGAAAGAAGGATAAAGTTTTCCAAGCAGTACGAACGTAGGCTCGATTGAAAAGAGGGGGAGAAAAAGAGGTAAAGCTTGGATATATGTGCACGACGACGACACCAACGTAGAGATGCGCCAGCCTTATAGGAGCCCTTCGAAATCGATCCAACGTGTAGGCTTTCCGCCATCGCGGTGCTGCGAACGGTGTACTCTCTGCGCCCTCGTGGATAGAGTTGTGAAAACATGGTTCTGTCTCTCTCACACAACCGATCGCAACAATTCTCGCGTTGCAGAACCTTCGACGTTTGTCGCAATAACCAGAGAGGGTGACTCCCTTCCGCACAAGATTCCCAGCTCGCCTGTATTATGTCGCAATACTTCGCAGTAATCGGCTTCATTTTGAATGACCAAAACGTCATTTTATGCAGTTATACGGATTTGCGCAATGGGTCTCTTCTGAGGGAAACGTTAGGTAAGGCAGGGATACATTGGCAATTAAATTTTTTTTTTATTTCCACTCGCTAGGTGCGATTTGTCGATGAGGTCGTCCTCACGAATTCAAGGAGTCTCTTGGATAGCAAGGATTGAAAAGAAACAAATGTCGGATATTTAATTTGTAATGGAGTCTGGAAAACAATACCGTCAATCCCCCGTAATTTTGATACCATCGATCTCAATTATATTTGTTCGATTTGCAAATTTTTCAGAAACGAAAGAAAAAAATCCACGATTTATTAGATTATCCTTATGGTTTGAACGATTTATTTGGGGTTATGGACATTTCAATTTATCGGTATTACCATTTTACCATAATGAATATAAGCATTTGTGTTTCATTCAATTTGATTAAAAATAAATTTCGATGAGGTAATTTCAGCGGGACATTTTAGGAAACAAGGAAGAAATTTTGATCGAGTGTGCAAGAAACATAAACATTTGGCTCAGATATGATATTATTTATTAATATAATGTATTTCATTATATATATACATATATAAGTGGGTGTGTATGTACGTTTATATATATGTATATATATAAACATGTTTATATATATACATAGATTTATATGTTTATTCATATATCCATTTATTTTTATTTCAGTTATTCGTATATTTTTTTTTCGTATTACATTTCCGTTAAACATACATAAAACCCTGATAGATTGGGATTACAACTGTCGATTACTTCGATTACATTTTTTCTGCTCTCTCTCTCTCTCTCTCCCTCTCTCTCTCTCTATATCTTTTTCGTTTCGTTTTGGGAAATGGCGGGGGTTCACATGCAGCATTGCGCTGCAGGTCAGTCTATCTGCGAGTCTCTCATCTCTCTCTCTCTCTCTTTCTATTTCTCTCTCTCTCTCCGCTTCCTCTGTCTCGGTTAATTAATACAATTTGAGATCTTTCCATTGTGTTTAAATATATTCTGACGGAGGAGTCTGCCCATCAAGAGTCGAGGTGGAGTAAGACATGATTCAGCGGCTAGAATACTTTTTAATATTTTTTTTTATTGTTTTTTATTATCCGATCGAAGAACGCATATTGACATGTGTTTGGACACCGGAAGTGCAACCTCACTGCAAAGATGTTTCACTTCCAATAACGATCGTTACGAAAACGTCGTATAAACGTAATTACAACAAGATGCGAGAAAAACTTAAATTAACAAGCGCTTTCGTCAAACAATTGTTTTTTCAAGTGAGTATAGTAAATGATTTTCCATTCGAGCGAGGCCCATCCCCAACCCACGACACGAAACATCGAGCTTCGCATAGAGACTCAATACTCTTGTAACATCATGACCTCGTCGTGAACGCGAGAATGAGTGGAAGCGTATATATAAATATAAATATAGATGTATCAATAGCACGAGAGCAGAGAATACCGCCAGACGTCACCGACTCTGGCTGCATTGACTCTCACTACTTGCTGTAATGCTGCACGCTCAAACCGTCAGTGACCACTGGCCAGAGAGTACTTTGACTCTGGGCTATCATCATTGATATCATTATTATGTATTATAATTAATACTATTATTGTTATTAATATTATGTTTATCGTTATTATAATTATTATTATGTTTATTATTATTACATATCGAAAACGATTATCCCAAAACCGTGCATGATGCGTGAGACATGTGGGACTGTTGTAAAAATATATATGCATATTTTTCGTTCATTTTTTTCCTTCACTTTTTCTTGACCGAATGATGAACAGGCTGTGAGTGTAACATTTTTGCATTTTCCTTTATTTTTTTTCATTCGTCTCGCGCACTCGAAGAGGTCAATATTAATTTCGTTGATCGATTCGTGCCGGACGATAGACACACTTTATACAGAGCAAAATATCATTATACTCGGGGGGGTTGAAAGTTCACCAATATTTCGGCAATTTTTGGAGTCTGGATTGTTGATTTATACGGTGTACGTAGTCTTTATATATCAGAGTCCGACGCGAATCGATTATCGTCACAGTTATACGGACACACGACAGGTTTTGTTAAATTTATTTTTATTTTTCAAATACATAGATGTACCGATATCGTGGGGAACGAATAACAAGGATGCACAAACCACGGTATAATGCTCGTACCGTGGATTACAAATTATTTACTCTCTCACTTCGCGTAATAGTGCATTTTATCTTGTGTGTTTGTGTTTTTTTGTTGTTGTTGCTTTTTTTCACTATTTCTTCATTCGTTAATCCCAATGACAATTACATCAAACCCTCGTCAAACTTTAGCAAACATTAAAAACGCCGAAATGCGTTTATACTGTTTAGAATAGTTTTTTCTCCTTCCTTTCATTCAACTTTATTTTTTTTTTCATATGCCTTCATTGCGTAAAAAAAGTTTTGGCACCAAGTCTCATATAGCTGTGAGAGTGTGGAGAATTTTTGTTTTTTTTTTCTTCGTAAGTGTGTGTGGGTGTATGCGTGTGTGATGTGAATGTTTTTTTTTTCGAGCGCGTCGTTTCCCTAATCTCAATGGGTTTTACATATTAGTATAAGTAAATTTTTTTGTTCAACTTAGTCTCGCATTATCGTTTATTTTTTTGTCGTTCGTTCTTGCCGTGAAGTTTCCCTTCATTTTATTTGGTATTTTTTTTCGCCACGATTGAGAGTCACTGGGAGCATTTGAAGCTGTATGACACTCTGTCTCGTAGGTCTGCGAGCGAATTTGAACAAGTTCGCCTTTTTATCAGCCACCCCAGCAGTTCCATTGCTGCTGCTGCTGCTGATTTTTTCTTTTCTTTTTCTCTTCCCCTACCTCCTGCCGCTCTGCTCTGACGGTCTCTCCCACTTTCTTTCTCTCCCTCTCAAACACACACTTTTTCTCTTTTGATTCCTCATCCGTTCTCTCCATCCTCCAGACTTGAACACTACAATCGATACAGACGTTCGACGGCAGGCCAAGCGCAAATGCTTCATATATATATATGTGTGTGTGTGTGTGTGTGTGTGTGTGTGTGTGTGTGTGTGTACATACGTATATACACTCATATATATTCGTTTGTCAGTTCCCTTGCTCGAGTTACATCGAAGGAGGGAAGAAGAGAAATATTACGAAAATCGCAATCTCCCTGTTGTTTTCCTCTAGACGCAATAATGAGAATTATTTCAAATTCGCCCTATCTCATGATGAAATATCGACCCTACAACTCGACTGTTGATGAAATGTCAGCCCTACGAGCTCAAAATGTCCCTAAGGCTCAGTGCGATTTTCCAAAGAGAATTTTGCAAGATCACCCCGATAATCTTTCATTCTTTCGATCGAAATACTTTTCACCATGTTATCTCTCCTCTCTCTCTCTTTCTCTCTCTCTCTATTTTTCTCTGTCTCTCTTTGTCTTACTATTTTTTTTCCTTTCACTGCCCAAGGGCGTCGCCAAGAAGGAGCAGGGAGGGTCAGCTGCGCCCCCGCCTAGAGATTCGAAAAAATTATATAAGAGAAAGAAAATGAAACTAATTCCCATACCGTGTCGATATTTAAAATGTGAATCTTTGACTGCAAGCCATGAAAACAATGTAATTTGAAATTCGCGCTGTAACCATAGCATCCTGTATTTGACAATACTGCAGCGTCATCTGCCGTGCGCTTACGTACCCGGTCTCCACTCGTCGTAATCTAGATTCGACGCGTAGCCCATGTTTGTTCGCTCTGTACTTGCCAACCCGCTTACCTTTTTTATTGTGCAATTTTATTATTATGAATAATATTTCAGACTTCTAAGCTTTGTTGATGTCCTAAAAGAGACGGATATCTTCTTCCCCGAGACGGGAAAAGCTTTAAAAATTTTGATCGCTCTACCGTGCACAAGTGTACGTGTGGAGCGATCCTTTAGAAGCTTAAGAAGAATAAAAACCTGGTTGAAGAGCACTACCCGTGCAGAAGTTTCTTAGGGATACCTAAGTCCGATCAGATCCTCATCAGGATATGACACGGATTCCGTAGAAGGGGTATCCTCATCGGAATCCAGATGGCGCCCACTACGTAGTATAAGGCGGAGACGTGGTGGCAAGAATTTGAAATACGTATTAAATACATTTTTCTCAAAAAATTGTATTCATATATTCTTAGTTCGAACGATCTCCATTTAATTTAAATATAATCACTTAGAATAAATAACCTATATCACTTTTCTCCGGGTAATGTGTCTTTCCAGGTTTATATATTGTTTTTTTTCGACAATTTTTATCAAATGTAATGAATTTGGTTCAAAATTCTGTTATTAAAATATATAAGTTTTGACAATTATACTGTAGCACCAATTTTTACCTAATCTCTTTTAGATCGATAAAATTATTCAATCGATTAAGTATCGATAAAATGATTACTCGAATAAATGATTTCAGAAAACGTCCAACGTCTCCAGCTGATACGGATCGGTATATCCTGGTAATTTTTACATTCATCCCTGGGATCCGATTCGATATCGGCGTATCCGTGCAGAAATATTGTCAGGGATACTGGCCGATATCGGACCCGATCCGGGAGCAAAATGTAACGCTCGCAAATCGGATTCCAGCCAGGATCCTAATCCGGAACTATTAGGGACTCTAGTCAGAATCAAAAAGAAACTTTGCATAGGATCCAGGCTAGAATCCCGAATTTCTAGAACAAGATCTGGTTCGATATCGAATCGGATCCCAGTGATAAATGTAAAAATCACCAGGAGATACTGATCCGTATTAGCTGGAGACGCTGGAAGTTTTCTGCAATCATTTATTCAAGGATCGGAAAAAGATTAGGTAAACATTTGTGCTACAGTATAACTATCAAAACTTATATATTTTAAAAACAGAATTTCGAACAAAATTCTTTACATTTGATACAAATTTTCGATAAAAACAATATATAGACCTTTAAAGACTTATATTTCCTGGAAAAAAGTGATATAGGTTATTTATTCTGAGTAATTATATCTAAATTAAATGGAGATCGTTCGAACTTAGAAAATATGTATTTAATTTGCTAAGAAAAATGTATTTAATACGCGTTTGAAATACGTATTTAAAATTCTAGCCATCACGTCTCCGCTTTGTGCTACGTAGTGGGCGCCATCTGGATTCCGATGTGGATACCCCTTCTAGGAGTATCATATCCCGATGGGGATCAGATAGGAACTTCGATATCCCTAAGAAATTTTTGCACGGGTAGATCTTGTTCTAGAGTTCGGGATTCAAGCCTGGATCCGATGCAAAGGTTCTCTTTGGACTCTGACTAAAGTCAGACTCTGACTAAAGTCCTTAATAGTTCCGGATTAGGGCCCTGGCTGGAATCCGATTTGCGAGCGTTACATTTCGCTCCCAGATCCGATGTGATGTCCAACTGGATCCCGATTGAGAAACCAGGATTCCAATCCGCATCGAACTGTATCCATGACGATATTTCTGCCCGGGTATGGTAAGAAAGTCGCCTCTATGGCCTAGCAATGATGAGTGTCTACAAAAAGTTGATTTTTGAAAATCTAGAGGGATTTATTAATGAAGTGGTAGATTATTTTGCAAAACAACCCGTAAAAATTATGGTTTAATTAATTTTTATTGAAAATTCATGATTGTTTAAATTCTTTTAATTTTTTAATAATTTGTTATTGTATTGAACACTTTTTTTAAAAGATTTGAATCATTGTACTTATGTATAGCTACTATTCATATTTCCCCCACCCTCTCTCTCTCTCTCTCTCTTTCTCTCTCTCTGCCTCTCTCTCCCTCTCATCTTGCCCCCCCCCCAGCCCATTAGCTGGCGACGCCCTTGTCACTGCCCCTGTGTGATATTCACAAATCCGAATGTCAAATAATTTTTCGAGAATATAAAAATCCCAACCCTTCCCAGGGCCTATCTGTCTACATCAATTTTCTATGACTCTCCGGGTCTTATTATCAAGGAGTCCATTATTGTGTACATAGGATGGTACAAGGATCGTGGGTATGTTCGAAAGAATTTGTTCATTCGCTGAATTATCTCCGGAACGAGTGCGCTTGAATTTCGTTTTTACTTCAATGATTAAAACTTGGGATTTTTATAAAGAAATTGTATTTCTCAAAGTTTACGTACTAAGCGAAATTCATAATTCGCAATTAGTTGTTACACAAAATATACTAATTGTCCTCCTTTCGCTTATACATTATTGGAGCTGATTAAATACGAATTCACATTGTGTTTTTTATTCAATTTCAATTTTCACAACAAAAAATAATCGCATGTCGTTTCGATATCAAATTCTTATTTATCGTGGTGAACAGCGCTTTTGTTTCTATATAGGCATTTATTATCTTCACCAATCGAGTAAGCCAATGACGAACGATTATATCGATGCTCGTGTGGTTTCATGAACGTTTTTTTTTTCTTGAGATTTTCTTCGCTTTTCTTTGTTTTTAAACGATTAAATGTTGGGCATTACGATTGAGGCGAATTAAAAAATTACCTATCGACATTCTCGTCATCGTGCGTGCTCACCCCGCCTGCGATCAAATATTATCCAAAACTAGATTTGTCTCTGTATTTTTTTTCTCGTAATAACTTATTTCACGATTTGTTAAAATTTAGTTATTAACTTTTTTTTTAAGCCTTAGAGAAATATACGTATGTAATATACTAAATATTTCATTCGCGCATCTCGATCGTCACCTATTCGATTCTCCCTTCGATGCCTTCTTTTTTTTCGCGCTTGAACCTTAAAACATCGTAAAGTCTTGAACGAAGATAAAACACGAAAAGAAAGATAAACGTGTAAGGAACGAAGGGAGATCCGATCCGACAGTATTTCTTGCCAACCAATCCCCGTTGATTTTATCTCCCTCAGTTTTTCATTCTCCCCAGCATCATGGCTCGTCGTGACTTCTACAAGGGACGGTAGGGATAATTTTTTCCTTTTTTTTTTTAAGAGTCGTAGTCGAGCAATTCTTTCTTCACTCGTTCGATTTGTGCGTACGTATGTCGGGTTAAAACGTATATTTTCATTGAAGTTCAGGGAAATTGTTAACTTTTTGTTTCTGTATATGTGTTTCTTAATATGTATTTACGACATACGGGAGAGGAAGGGATGGATAAACCAAAAGGAGCCAAATAATTGTGTACTTATGAGCACAGGTAATTTATCAAGCATGGCAAAATCATATTACAGTCATTGAGATGTCAGACTCATCATATCATTATAATATTATACGGGCAACCCTTCTGTTCACGATCATTTATTATATTTTAAGTAAACTTGGTGGGTAATCGATGCAAAAAAGATAATTGGATACCGTCTACAGACGAAAATAGCGTCACGTATAATCGTGCCACGTAAAATAGATATATTACTATAATAGTTTTTTTTTGCTGTCATACATATATAATATTCCCATATATATTATATTTGAATCGACGCATGTAAACTACCGAAAATTAAATACATCTTCCCGTTTCGTTATATACCCTCTCTTCATATATATGTAATTTAATATAGTTTATACTCATATATTGTTTCGTTATCATATCAATGTTGTCTGCTTAATTTCTCGCCCCCCTCCCGTTTCTTTTTGTTGCTGCCATTTGTTTTTTTTTTTTGTTATTTTCTTGTTTCTTTTTGTCTTAAAAGTAAATTAGTGTAAGAGCGGAAAAGGTTCCGTGTACATGTGCGTGGGTGTGTGTGTGTGTATGTGTGTAGATTGGTAACGTATGTATGCCGGAGTGTACAGCGGTTAAATCACTGAGAATCCCGTATGCTTTGCTATTTGACCTTCTCTCTTGCCAGCACGACGAAAAATTTCAAAAAAAAAAAAATGCCTTTTCCAGAATCTTGTTTCTCGCATTCGATAGAATCCTTCTTTTTTTCGTCGTTTCACTTCCGCGAGTCGTACAACGGTGAGCAGGACACGAAAGCGACTGACGCTCGAGTCAGAAAACTAAACGAGTCGAACCGAGTGTTTTTTTTTTCTTATAATTTTGTTTTTCCTTTGACTCTTATTTCTCATATTTTTGCACCCTTCAATTGGATCGTAATTTGTTTTTATACGCAATTTCTTGCTCCAATCGTACCCAACTAAAACGGATGATCAGTCTTCGTTAATCACAGAAAGCTTTGATATGGCCTTTGACGAGATTAATCCGCGGGTTTTTCGAGCATACTCCAATTATACTCCCAACCATCATGTACTTCGGATCTCTCAAGATTTCATTGAAGTCGAGAAATATGGCCAAAACCTTCAGGAAACACACACTTTTATTTGCCGTTGGATCGATCCTCGACCGGCACATATCCGTCAGTGTATCCTTGTGTTTTTTTTTTCTTCAAGCTCAGTCGCACGATTGCGAGTTAATATTGCTTTGGTTTCACGGTTGAGTTTTCCTTTCATTAATTATATAATTATTCAAGATGTTTTTTTTTTTTGCATCGCTTAGTTATAGTCTAGAACCGCGGCAACGCTATTGATACTTCATCCCCCATCGACTGCTTTGCGACACATTACGACGTATTACATTTATACTTGCTTGAGTAAAAATATTAGATTATGTAAAATCGACAGGGTGTTGTTTTTTTCATTGCAAGACTCGCGGATTTCTGACGAAGGATTTTTCCCTTTCCCAGGTAAATGCGGATCGGCACTGTTCACTTTTGGCTTTTCAGGCGAGTGCGAACGATGCGAGAAATAATTCATGCTCATTGTTTCAAATCGCATGACTTGCGTAATGTTTTAAGGGAAATGAGAAGTTGATGTAATACAGACATCCGGGAGAGGACATAAGAGCGAGAGCAGAAAGAGAGCAGGGCGGAGCGAGCGAGAGATGGTAAAATGCAATAAAAATGCGTTAAAAAAAATGGGAATCAGATGAAATTAAAAAAAAAAATCTGAACGGGTTTTCTCCAATTCGATTAAATAGATTTCGATATTATATAACGATGTCGACGAGTGTTACATTAGTTTTTCATCTTCTACAATTACCATGCGCGATCCCGTGATGTAAAGGTAATATATTTTGTCTTGAAGCATTTTTTGTTGTTTTTTTTTCTTTATTACTTTTTCGTCATCCTAACTCTCCCTTTCTCTCTCACTTTCACTGTCTCTCTCTCTCTTTCTCTCTCTCTCTCTCTCTCTCTCTCTCTCTCTCTCTCTCTCTCTCTCTCTCTCTCTCTCTCTCTCTCTCTCTCTCTCTCTCTCTCTTGATTACAATCTTCAATCGTATCCTACAGTAAACCTTAAGGTACATTCATTATTTATTCTTCTTTTTTTCATACTTATTGCTTTGAAATTTTATATCGAAGACGTGTCGTTAATGTAAAAAAAAATCCATTAAACGGCGGGGTTATTTTACAGGAGATTGAGAGAAGCGGGATAGGGATAGGAAAAGGACGAAAGGTAGAAGGACCAGAAGTAGGGATGCTTTTTATGCCTGTGGCAATTAGGAATCTACATATAGAAAACAATAGTTAATCGTTATGATTACTACAGATACATATACACGTATGCGTTTATATACCTATATAATAATATTCATCTACGTATAAATATGTAGTAGTGTACCAGTGTTCGTATGTAATTTTTTTGTGTTTTTTTTATCTTTATGATCTTCACCATTTAATGTATACGTGTGTCGTTTCATTTTAGGCCTTAACCATGCATCATAAGAATAGAGATATATATTATATCATATATATATATATATCCGCACACATATATTCGCATTAAATGCTCGTCCCACCTCTCAAACATGATTCGCGATTTTCTCTTTTACATTTTAAAAATTATTTTCAATCGCGCTCTCAACCCCATTGCGCGCGTACTCAATTGAGGCGTTCACATGCAGACACACGATTTGTCAGAATTTTTCGTGAAAATACGAATTTCGGAGATCACACATTTTATGGTGCAATATTTTCGCATTCAAGCGACGCGCAAGAAACGAAAGCGTTTTCACTCTCGATTATCTCTGTCGTCAATCAATTTTTTCAAGTTCTTTTTTTTTAGACACCTTAGTGCGGTGGGGTCGTCGGAGGAATCTTATTCCCGCGCGAATTTATCAAAAATAATTTACGGACGATCGGAGAATGCGTCCATTATGGATTTTGTTTTATTCAAAAGGGTCTTACGGACGTTTTGATTACGGGAAAAATAATCAAACAGTCCACCCTTGCGATTATTATTATTTTCTTTTTTTTTTCGGCGGTACGCATGGGGGCGATTTTTCGTTTCAATATGTTTAACAACACCACCAGAATAAGACAAACGCCACAGAATAATTTCGGTGTGTTAATATTTTGTTTTGTTTTTTTTTTACCTTTTTCATTATTTTCACTGGATTTTCCCAATTAATGCATTGTTGTTATTAATATTTTCTTTTATATAATTTCCGATCACGTTTATGATAATCAGTCGAAAAGCTATGCGCGTGTTACACATACACAAAATGTCCCACGGATTGGACCAACTTTGAAAATGCGAACGGATATACATGTAACGGCTACAACTACTTACGAGGCTCGACGCCAGTAATAACAGCTCATCTGGCTGCTGAAGATCAGATAGGGCGCTTGGAAATAAAAAATAGCTGGAGATTCAGCGTTTTACTGTTAAAAATTTTTTTTTTCCAAACTCCGTGAGGCATTGCGCAAATCCATATTACAAATAAATATATATATATATATAAACTGTAACTTTATATATATATACACATATATATGCACGTATATCACAAATCATTACGTTAGCCATTACTTTAATTATTTATGCGAAATAAGTGAGTGGATTAGGTTAATCGAAATCGATTATTGAATATTGATTGATCCTACTGCTAAAATTCATTGTGTACATTTTTTCTTTTCTTTTCCCGCGCCCTTCCATCCTCATCAAGTTTCATTTATTTATTTCCATTTCTTATACGCGCCCGTGTCGCAATCAGTCTGTTTTAAAACAAACCAACGATTATTAAGATCCACCATTGTGTCACAACCGATCCTCTCAGCTAGACGACTTATACGGTGCACTTTTTTTATACTCTCTCGTTTTCTACACACACACACACACACACACACACACACACACACACACACACACACACACAAATATGTCTCGTTAAACATACTTGATTAAAAATAATTTAATTACATGTTATAATATTTTTCATAACTTTGCCAAAAGGCGACATTCATCTGACGTCGGTGGCTCTATAATATATTCGCGTCTATAATTTCCGCACTTAGTTTTTTTTTTGTTGTCAGCTTCATATTCTCTATGCTCTCTGACGAAAAATCCTTTATACGAACTAAATCTATAGGAGCAATTGGGCAGTAATGGTCTTTTATTTTCTCTCGTTAAAATGGTGCGGCCTTTCGAGCACGTCCAACACTTTGACAAGTTCGCCGGATTAGTTAAAACGATTTTTTTTGTTATTGTTGTTGTTTAAATGCTGAACGTGACATTTAGATATCAACGGTATATAATTAGTGCATTTATGATTATTTGGACTATCATTATTATTTTGTTATTATCAGCCAATGATGGTAGAGGTTGCAGCTTGCGACATGCTTGCATTAAAATAATAATGATGATGATGACGATTACGGGTCTGGGACTTGCCAAAGAAGGGGAAAAACAAGGACGTACCCTTTTTGTCTTTTAATCGTAAGTCTACTTCAAGGATGTCGCTTGTTCCATTACGAGTGATTTACCTTCAATTCTTCCTCTTTTTTTAATTTCTTAGATTCTAATACACTACACCGAAATATACGGCCATTAATACGTTTTTAAAATTTGTTCATCATTGAGGTTATGAAGTTAAAACTCCGTATGTCTTTGAATCCGTGAACCTTTGAGCACCCACAGAGGGCGACAGAATATACACGAACGAAAAAAAAACGTAGGAAATATTTTGTTGCCCACCACGATGAGAAAAAAATAATTTGCCGAGTGATCAATGACGTGGGACAGTGCGCTTTACGCTGTAGATTTTTTTTTTATGTCTTATATACCGAAGCCGTCGAATCACCGCTAATTGCAATTGTTCAAACTGTAATTTTCGGGATTTGCAAATATTGAATGTTACGCGTATGAAGTATTATTTTTTTTTTAGTATATCAATAAATATTGTTTTAATGTACAATAGCGTTTAGGTTAATTAATATTCATCATCATACATTCCATGTATAATATACTTCTTTAATTTAATATTACTTTTAAACTTTTATAACGTTTCATAGATCGAAAAATAAATATAAAAATAAACCGGGCATTTAGGTATTAATATTTTGTATCGATAATTTTTTTTCTCCTTTTTTCCCCCTTTTACCGTCCGATTTTTTTCCGCTGGTCTCTCAGTCGCGCCTTTTTCCATGTCTCTAGCAAAAATTACGCCCTCTTACAGCTGGACTGTCGATCCTTTTCCTCGCAAAACGAAAAAAAAAAACCAACCACTCTCGTACACATCGCTCGATTAATAATCTCCAACTCATATTAGTACATGAAGTAAAGGGAAAAATATTTCGCCCACAGTAGGGAAGACTGGACGCCAAGTTTGACGTGTACGAGAGTTTTGCGCCGATTCCGCTCGAATCTCGCTGGTCCAAACGCTGGCATTATCGTTTACTGTAAAACGTGGATTTTTTTTTTTTTTTTACATTTATTTCGTGGTATAAAACGCTTCAATAGTCTCTCACCGTGAAAGAGGGCGCGCTTTTTTTTTAGCAATTCATGTCGTTTTTCGTTTTCTCTCTTTCACATGTACGAAAAATTCCCGCTCTGTTGTACGACCATCGATCTTTTTTTTTCCTAATCCACAACTTCTCGAACGCAATTTTTGTTTCACTTTTCATTTACCACACCAAGTTTTTTTTCTGCACTTTAAATACAATAGATACGATTTTCTTTTTTGTTGAGCATTTCGCAAAGTACACGAAAAAGTACAAAATTAATTCTTTACATATCCTTAATATATTTTTCTTTTCGTAATTTTAGATGTTATTCCTCCTCGCTCGCGTTGCTCCATCCCCTCTCGTTAATCAAAAGGGCAGGGGGTAGAGGAATTGGTACGTTTTTTTTGTTTTTTTTTTTCTCGTTTGTCCACGACGTTTTTTTTTTTTGTAAATATTACCCTTAACATTGCAATTTTTCGCCGTCGGATGCTGCTGCTCTTGAATACAATTGCTCTTATCCGATTACGACTACGAGGAGAGGCAAAGGGGGAAGAGGCAACGCGACGACATAGCGCGAGTGATTTCGCTGAAACACTACAGACTACGCGCATTGTCAAATGGACTATGGATATATAAATATATGTTTACATATACTCGACAAACACAATATCCTATAATGTATATACGTATACATGTATATATACACATACATACATATATATATATACACATATACATATAAATATATAATACTCATGTACGTTTATCTTTTGTTCAATCACACCCCTATTTTCTTTCGCTTCATCAAAGTTCTTGTTTCCTTCGTTATATATATATATATATATTTATTTGAGAATTTGGTTACTCTTGAGGATCATATCATAGTAAAATAGAAAAAAAGCCGTAAAACTCATCGAGGCCCACTGCAGCACGTTTTCGCGTCACTTCGCACCCCCACCCGCGCTTCCCTTAACTTTCTAATACATAATTATAGTAATAATTTTTATTTATCATTATATTTATTCATCTCGTTCTCATTACCGTACCGAATAAGATATCATTTATCGATATAATATCATTCCTTCAATATCTACGAAAGCTTTTTTTTCTCTCATACGTCCGTCCGTCTGTCTTCCCTCAAGACCCTCAATTCGTCGTAACACTGCGACATGTTCAGTACGCATCCCACGTTCCCTTTAGCCAATTATGGAAGATTCGCCACGTTAAAATTCGCTGCTGCGAAGAACTCGCGATTAATACATCGGCTTTTCGATCGAGAGATAACGTATGTGAAATTCCGCTGCATTTGACAGTAATAACCGGAAATTTAATTATTAAATATGCCACAGAAATGAAGGTATGAGATAATTTTTATAAAAAAAAAATAATAAACATTCTGAGCGTTTGCATAGTGAAAAAGAAAATGGTAAATGTTCTCGTGTCGACTTGCTTTGCTACTAACTGATTGCCGCAAGCATTCGTCTGAAACTCGTTTGACGATCCTAGAGGCGTCGGACCTATATAGCAGCACTCGCAAAAAAATAGGTGCAAGAAAAAAAAGAGAAGAGAGAGAAAGAGAGAGAGAGAGAGAGAGAGAGAGAGAGAGAGAGAGAGAGAGAGAGAGAGAGAGAGAGAGAGAGAGAGAGAGAAAGAGAGAGAGAGAGAGAGAGAGAGAGAGAGAGAGAGAGAGAGAGAGAGAGAGAGAGAGAGAGCGTGGCCTCCCTCGTTCTAAATATTCTACTGTGTTGCACCAGTTTAATCAATATGTGTCGCATCGTTTGCACGAGAGTGACAGAGTCGACTCGCGTTATAATAACCTCTCGGGCCATATTTACACACATTTCTCCATAGAGCTCCAGCCTGATTTTCTCGCAATGGTTTATTACACGCGACGGAAAAAACGTCTAGACCCGTTAACGAAAATGATGCTTTTCCAAGCCGAAAAAAGGGGAGAGAGAAAGATAGATAGATAGATAGATAGAAAGAGTCAGAGAAAGAAAGAGAGAGAGAGAGAGAGAGAGAGAGAGAGAGAGAGAGAGAGAGAGAGACTCATTCTCACACGTGATTCGCAGTATCCCCTATTTACCTTTTGCTTTTATGGTAAATTATATACACATATGTGTGTACGTGTGCGTGGCTTGGGTTAGTAATAGAAACCGAAGGAGGAAGTTTATCGATTTGAAACGTTTGAGAGTCACTGTCCAGCGCGTGTAAGATTGTCCCGGTTCAATCTTTCCCTTCAACCATCTCGTACTATTAAATAGCTTGTGTGTGGATAACGTTGCCATGTGAAAAAAAAACCTAATGCACAATAGTGTGAGCAAATAATTGTGCAATCGAAAAGAAATGCTCGATTTTCTTATATCGAGGTGGACACAATAGAGGACGAAACAAGTTCGAATCAGTTCGGTGGTGCAGTCTGAATTTCCATTTTTTTTGCCGTTCTAGTGAATCGTTCCTTGGAGAATTCAGACTTCTGAAAGTTTAAAAAGCAACGGGAAAAAAATTAGTGAGGCGTAACCTATTTGGACGTTCGAAGACAGACATGAATCGGATCAATCGCGTTTTTCGGAATATCACTCGTACGAGTTTATACGACTTCTCGTGATAATCATTTTAACGGAATTCCTAATGAAAAAAAGAAATGGTTAAATACAAGCCCCTTGATGCCACAGGATTAAAAAAAAAACTAAAAGCAACGATAAAACCTGTTTGGACTCTTAAAAACATATTTGAAGCGATAGGATCGCGCATCTCACCACCTATTGAGCTCGTGACTGCGTTTAGATTCGTCAATTTAACCCAAAAAATCTAACGGAGAGAGTTTTTCTCGTTAAACGATGGGCCGCACTTTAAGAGATTGGGAACCTCTGCGGAATCGCTAAAGGGGGTTGGTTGGGAGGGTAGGGCGTCGCCGCGTCTCTTTGCCGCGACCCCCACGAGCTATCGACCGAGACTGGCAAGAGAGACGACGATATATAGAGTAAGAACATACAATGTGTGTACGTGTGTATATGTATACATCCTAAGTATAACAGCCATCAAGCGCAAGGACGTAATTCTAGATGGTCCTATGTATAAAATCTCGTGGATTACGCCCTTCTGCTTGCTTGCAATTGATACACGTATGGGCGAGAGGGTTGCGCCAGATCGAGGCAAAGAGAAAGAGAGACGAATGGGATTATGTGTAGACGATGAAAGAGAGAGAGAGAGAGAGAGAGAGAGAGAGAGAGGGCAATATAGAGGCGCACAAGAGAGCCAGAGGACTCCACACTTCCCGTCGAACAGTTACATTCTGGTTTTATTTTCTATTCTCAGCGTTACATGGGCGATAACGTTTCCAGCTCACTCAATCGACAACATGGAACGTCAAAAAAATTGACGTTACGAGTAGAGAACATCTACGTTGCAACATTTATGGCAAATGAAAAGTAAAATAATGAACTCAATACGTCTCGATCGTACAGCAGGAAGGATGAAGGCAAAGAAAGAGAACCTTCAAAGGCTTCGTTCTAAATCGAAAGAACCAGACATCGCCCTCGACCCTACCCTATCACATACGCCTGCTCGGGGTCCCTATACAACCCTGAGAATATCCTGCACGCACGCTTTCCGAGCCAACCTCATCGATGGAAATGTTAAGATAAAAAAACATTCGGCAAGCATTCTGCACCCGAAGAATGGGCGACTCGCGGTTGCGAAGTTAATGAAAAATCAAGCCAATTCCGACAATGTTGATTACAGAGCAAACAGATGGAACAATCTTCATCTTAAGGTATTCCTTCCGCGGAGAGCCGTATTTTTTAATTATTAGTAGATTACAGTGGCGCTTAATAAAAATAAGTTACAATGAATTATTATACCCAACGATCTGTAATGACAAATTTCGCATAAATTTTGTAGATTTAGACATTTTCACACGTTCTCGGAAAAGTCGCGGTTACGAAAATTCTTCTGCTGGTCACATTTTTCAAAGTTTTATCATTAATATTTTCTTTAAACATTCGGTGACCCCCTGTTTTTAATATCGTTATGAAATATTAAGAATTTTTACATGCTTGGAGCAGTTTATATCAGACAACTAGAGTTGTTTAGTATTTTAATTATCAGATAGAAATGTGGCCAGCATGCCATCTCCATAAAGTGCTGCATAAATTAGACGATTTTTAACGTCGTAATTTTTTGTTAAAAGTTCGGTCACTTGGCTCGAAATTTCACCAGTACATTGGCATGTATTTTTACTTAATTGTAGACGAAAATCAGTTGATTGTTAAATATTCGGGTTCGCGAAAGGAATACCTTAAGGGATTGCGGAAAAAAATTATCCATGTCTTCCTCTCATGTTGTCCCTCTCTCTCTCTCTCTCTCTCTCTCTCTCTCTCTCTCTCTCTCTCTCTCTCTCTCTCTCTCCCTCCCTCTCTCTCTCTTCCTTTTTGCCGAAGTTCAAGGCGTTTCAGCGGACAGCGAAACGCGGGCGTTCATTTTTCGTTTTATATTTCAACAGTGAAGATGCACTTATGTGGAACAATTTTTCCGCGCAGCTCGTCCATACCGAAAATGAAGATCCAGAAGGAGAAACAACGCGAGAAGCTTTGTATCCTAATTCATTCCTATATTTCGAGTAATATTGATTGCCATTCGGGATTTCGTGGTTTTCGGCGATTGGTTCGAACCGTCAACTTCCCAAAGACGGGAGAGGGTGGTTTCCTATTGATTCAATGCATAAGGAGTAGAATGAGAATAGAAAGGAATAGAACCATCCAGAGATGTTTTTATGCGGGCACGTTACGGCCATTGCGGTTTGAATGATCATACCGCGTGATGAGACTTTTCCAAAATTTTCTAAGACACGTTTCCTGGAGTATACAAGCATCGAATTCAATTAAAGAAGTAATTAACGAAGCGCACTTCATTAAGTTTCCCGTTCACGTGTCAGGCTTCATTCCATGGGAACGCAAAGTGAAGTTGGTTGTATAGGGAATTTATGTGATAAAAGTTTACGCACGGGGAATTGCAGTTTTACAAAACTTGATAAATAAATAATAACACTGTCAAAGTCCATTATGACATTAAGTCAAGGCTTAAACTTGGGGAAATGAAGAAATTTTCAAGTTGCACTGCCTAATATTTTCTCCAGTAATAAATAGCTACGAAAATCCATAGTAAGCGACTGACAGTGATTGACTATGAGAGCTGAGTGGTGAGTAAGAGAATGGAGAGAGGTCGAAGGGGGTGGTGATAGTTGGTTACATGTGGTAAGGTCCAAAACGAATCACATGATACCAGAACATATATATATATATATATATCTATATGAATTTTTCGAAATTGACGAAAATCGATTTTTTTGTTGTAATGCCGTACGTTCTTGATTTATTCATAGTAATTATCACATTTCAAAAATGGTAAAAATGGATTTCAGCATGATACAGGAAGCACCGCGATACTGTTATATCTACCTTGCTCAATTTATTATTTTTTGTGAAGATTTTCAAATGACGCTTTACGCTTAAAACCGAAAAGCTTTTTCTGCTCAGTAGAATAATTCGAAAAGAGAATGACTGGATGCCGAGCTTTTTAGAAAAAAAAACATAAAAAATTGTAAACGGAATTCGAGAGGGTGAATTGAGGATTGGGGATCCGTCGATTGGACGTCGATCGCACTATACACGTAACGTGCGAGGAGCGGCGTCGACCTCCCTCGATGGCGCCGGCAAGCCACCCCTCCGCATTTTCCACCGCACCCCTTGCGGAGCCTCGCCCGTTTTGCTGGTGGCGATGCCGACGTCCATCGCAACCCCCTCGCGAGAGAGCGACATTGCCGAGAGGAAAAGAGAAATAGGGACGAAGAGAGAGAGAGAGAGAGAGAGAGAGAGAGAGAGAGAGAGAGAGAGCGGAGGAAAAGAGGGAGCAGCAACGCCACCCCCGGCGAGTTTCTACTACACGCCGTTCTACCGCCCCAACGGCATCGACCGCAACCCTCAACGCTGCAATGCGACGTTGCCATCCCAACGGGCAACAGCCCTTGCAACGCCGGGCATCCAGCGTGGTCTCGGTTATAAAAGTGAGAAAGAAAACGAGCACCAAATACTACCGCTATCTTCTTCCCCTTTTTTTTTGCACTCCTTCTCTGTGCATTCGCGTTGCGATACGACTTTGTCTGGAATATTCATCGCGGCCTATGCCCATGAAGTTCAAAACTTTTGTCATTCGGCTCTTAACCGTTAGCACTCGAGTGGACCGGGGAAAATTCATAATGGCAACATTTGAAGTACGTATATTTTTTCAGACGTTTTCGAGAAATAAATAACGAACAATGATTCGAAGAACGTTTAGTTGTCTTGCGGATTAGGTTGTCTTAAAGAGCCTATTTAAGGTCAGTTGCACGGAGTTCATGTAAGTTCAGGATATATATATATATATAATGTAGCTGCGACGGGAACCATGTCGCGCCTCAATATCAAGTCAATGCGGAGTTCACACGTGACTCTTGCCAGGGACGTCGCAAGCCGTCGAATCCTGGGAAAAAACCACCCCGGACTCGTCATCATTTCTTCAGTCCTTCCACCATCCACTCTCGCGAAAAGGTCATTGACCTCTTTCATACCTCAGCATGTACACCTGCATTTTATTTCTTCGACATTCGCACGAATTTCTTCGATTTCTCCAAATTTATCGCGAAAGTGATTTGGTTCCGCTCAGTGATGAATAATTTGGCGGTAGCTGATATGCGCCCTTTTTTTAAGTTACGATCCCGTTGCGTTCGCCTCTCTATTACTCGGTCATCCTTATTTCTCAACGTTTCTTCCTTCTATTTGGATTCCCACCAAATTATTTCGGGTCTCAGACGCCCCCCCCCCCCCCATTCAGAAACAAATATCTCGCAATCGAAGGTCCGTTTAATTCCTAAATTTTTCGAAATTTATCGGATGTCGATCTCGTTAACGCAGATGTAAAACTCGTCTTAGCAGGCACAAGGATATTTGGATGTCAGTAGCGGTCAGTGCGAGACTTTTCGAACTTGTTTCGGCATTCAAAAATAAATAAAAAAATAAATATATACGCGTAAACATAAGTATACGAAAATGAGGGTTTTGTGAGTTAGATGATTTCAATGAAAAAAAAAAAAAACGTATTTGCCTAAGAAAATTGCGTAATGTTTTATTGTTTGTTCCTCGCTTAATATTTCACATAAGTGCCTTAGCATTATTGGCGGCTACGTTCGATTTTGGGATGCTTCTCTCTCACCATCGTCGTCTTCCTCAGTCGCGCGTTATTATTTTATTTTATTGTTTTTTTTTTTTACTAAAATACTTGGTACCAATTTATAGAAATACTTAATGCTAGACTATTCTTCCATCAATCCGATACTGTTATCGGATCTTTTGCGGTGTATTATCGTGTTTCTCTCATGCAACGTATTCTTTAACTTTTCGCAGTATTTTACTTCCCATTTTTTTTTTTTTTTTTAAACACCACGCTTTTTTTATTATTGCGACAAAAAAAAATACGAGAATACGTATCGTAGAAAAATAATCGAGGAAATAGGATTTATCGCCGACATACAATTATGAAGTTGACAAATAACGATTCATTTCACTGAGCATCGTGAGTGATTTTGTTGTTCCATTCTTTTTTTTTGTGACTTCGAGAAAGGTACAGTAGAATTATATAAAAAAATAAATCGTTGAAAATATACTATCAGACAAGATTTAACGAGTATCGTATTTTTCTTTCTTTTGATGTTGTAATTAATGTTTTATTTCTGTAATAAATCAAATATATATTATGCATTTCGTAATATATTTATGTATAAATTTATATTTAAGTGTTTAAATCTCTGTTGCTTAGGAAACTCGGTGCTTATTTTTTCGTGCCTTGCGTATCATTTGATTCTCTTTGTAGTTTATTTAAAATGTATTCACCATTATTATAATTGCAACAAAGACACGAAACGGGAGTGAAAAATCAACATTCATTTGCGGAATTCACATGATAGCCTCGTGAGTATTGCTTTTTGAAAATTCGTTCGAATCTACCTTTTTTTTAAATCCTCGAACAAATCTAATCGAAATACAGCCTCTAAAAATAAGACAATAAAAGAAAGGAGCAAAGAACGTGACGGATACGAAAGTGGAAAAAAAAACTCCGAAAAATCCAATGAACCATCGAAAACGCATGCCAACGATGAAGACTGCAGCCATAAATCAGCGGTCGACCAACGAAGAATGGAAAAAAAACTAACGGAAGTAAAGAAAATGGTAAATAAAGGTGAAAAAAACACAGGGAATGAAGAAAAATATAAATAAATGCACATTATATTAAAATCATATTATATATTAAAATATTCATAATAATAATACTAATAATAATAATCATAATATATTATCGCTTGTTCGTAAAATTACATAAAAAAATATAGAAAATAATAAACTCGTAGCTTTCTTTTTGTCGTTTTAATTCTTTCGGTCTGCAAACTCTCGAAAATATCTCTATCGCAACTTGTATCTCTCACGGTCATCGGCTAGTTTAACTATAGTTATGTATAATATTATAATAATTATAATAGTAATAGTAGGTTTATCGGTATACATGTATCGTGTTCCTTTTTCTTGCCTTGTCATTGTATTCTCTCTTTCGTTTCAATTATTTATTGTTCAAACTCTCGTGTTTCGTGTCGGTATGATCATCTTTAAAATATTTATTTAATAAAATCGTTTTTGAGCCAGTGTTCGCGTAACTTCTCATATCTCTTTTCGTTTTTTTTTCTTTTAAATATTTTTTCTCCGTAAAGTCAGTTATTTCGAGTTTTTTCTTGTTTCCCCAGATAACAAAACTTTTACTTCATTCGATCGCTGTTAATGCCCCAAAAAAATATATATATAAACTCTCGAGCCGACATTTTTCACCGTTCGTGAAAGGAGGTGTGAAAAATTTACGCAGCAACAATCATCGAAGATTGCTTTTTTAAATGCATCGTGTCTCAGTCGATTTTTTTAATTTTATTTTTATTTTTTTTGTTTGTTTTGGGAAGTGCGCCTCACACAAACTGTTTTCATCATTAGAGTAAATGATGCTTGGAGAAATTGTGCTCTCTGTGGGATGAAGAAACAAGGAATAAATAGTAAAAATGATACGTTTCGAAGGAACAAAGTGTTTTGATGCGCTACGAGACCGAAAATATAACAAACAGATGCAGATGTGATTAGAAAAAAAAAAAAACTCTTGGACTCACGTCCCGCTCAGCGAAATTCCATGATTATCAATCTTTTTTTTCATTTCATTTATCTCGTCTCTCAATATTGTCGCGTGTAGAAATAAAAAGTTTTTTTTCTAACCATATATATCCGAGTTGCGAGCAAATTACTAGTGAGGTTTTACACCATACTATAAAATAATAATTGACAGCTGGTGTTTTTTTAATTCCGGCTATCGATAAATTATGTACAAACACAAAAAAAAAAGAAAAGAAAAAAAAAAGAAACACGCAGTCACAACTTGAAGCGAGCAGCGTTGCTCTCAGAGCGACGTTAGATTTTTATGCGCAATTCATCTCGTTATTTCGAGACTGTTCTTTTTTCTGCCATCATAATTCCATAGCGACACTTTTCCTCCGTTCTACTGAATAATAATAATGATCCAGCGCTGCTCGCCATTGTCATGCTACGGCAATAATAAAATTATTTGCTAATAATATCGGCAATGACATATAATGACAATAATATTAATAATCAATAATAATTATAATAATAATAAATGTGATGATAAAATGTCAAATATAAAATATCTTCGCTACATATATTAATGCTCAATTTTTTTTTTTGCTCCTTCACTCATCGTCAGCGAATTATCCTTTTTTCACCACACACAATTGTATATATATTTGTCTCACTTTTGCACTTTTCTCTCTCTCTCTTTCTCGCTCTCCCAATTTACTTTACGGGATTACGGGAAAAAAAAGAAAAAAAATCTACGCACAACATTGAATATATAATAATATAATAATGATAATATAATAATAATAATAATAATATGACGATTATAATAATGCGCGACACGAATGTATCAAGATGTATACGAACGCACACACGCGTACACATTTACATGCAAGCATTAATTTCGTGTATGCGGTTCTTTTCGAGTATACATATTATGCATGTGTGTGTGTAATTATAAATTACCTGCCACGGAAGTCGGTTCAAGCTGAAAGCGCAATACATTATTACGTGATGTACTCACTGACACAATTATAAAAATGAATGAACAAATTCACGAATTTCTTTTGCTTCAATTCGATTACTATTTATTATTAATCATTTTCTATCGTCTCCTCCCTCTCAAAGCACGGCCGTCCGTCAATGTTTATCCCCAGCATTTAAAAATCTTACTCACTGTTCCGAAATCTTTTATCTCAACCCATACATGTGCGCGCGTGTGTGTATGTCGAGAATTAACAAATTGTTTTTGCGTCTTCTCGTTTTTCTCACTTTTCCCTCCATTTCCTCGCAATATTATTTCTCTGTCCGTCTGACTCTCACTCCCTCGCTCCGCACGCACACACACACACACACACATACGGTGGATACACACATATACTCTAAATATTACGATTAATGATTAAATCTTGGAAATACTGATGCTCTAGTTGAATTTTTTTTTTCCTCTGGATATTACGATTTCTTTACGTAGCGGTTGCCTGGACCCGAATTTTTTTTTTTCTCGTCGAGTCACGCACCATTTGGGAAGAGAATTCGTAGCGAATAACGAGAATAAAAGCAAATACTACAGAGGACTTATGCGAAGAATGCACCGAGGGAAGAAACGACCAAAAATTTGTCCGAATTATCGATTTTTGATCATTAAATATGTCGAAAAGAAAAGAAAAAACAAAGATGTACAAAAATGTACAGGGTTTACGTAGAAGAGAAGGAAGCCTAACAGGCATTTGCATTCGCAGTTGAGATCGAGTTTGTGGGCTGAGAGCTGCGCGTATATAGAACCGCGTTCGATTATTGGGCCATTATTTAAATACAAATAAGAAGAAAAAAAACAGATTCGGTGAAAAGATTGTTAGTAAGGTGTTCGAGACGATCATGGATTCGTGTGGTTACCATCAACGTTAACAAAAAAAAAATAATTGCAATGGCCTATTGAATATATTTTAGCAACGATAATAAGTAGGTAATCTTTAATTAAGACAATTTTCTCAACAAAAAAAGTCTTTGCTGCCTTTTTCGGGCACATACTTTCTCGAGACTGTCAAGAGTTGTCCCATGATGCATGAACAATGTCGTGAGAATATTGTAAAAATGAAAAAAAAAGTTTATCATCTATGTTTAAGTAATTAAGTAGTCGAATAAGTATACGGGTTTTTCGCGGTCGTTATCTCTCTCTCTCTCTATCTCTATCTCTCTCTCTCTCAAATCTCTATTATCCTTGTATATCCTTTCATGTTCATATATTCATCGTACATGTATCCATAAGTGGAGGTGAATAATTACTTATGTAAAAAAAAAATAAAGCTTTCATTCACATTTCAATCACTGCGTCTTGATCGTCTGTAAGCAAACAAATGCCTCGAACATATTACGAAGAAAAAAAGCGAAAGGTATTGAGAGTCAAAAATATAAATTGTGTAGACGTTATCTTTCCTCCAAATTCGAATCTCCTCACGATATTTCCTGCTTTTGTGTTTCAAGTACAGACGAAAAAAAAAAAAATAAAGGAAACAGAAAGATCATCGAATTTTAGCGGAAAATATCGAAAGCAATGTATCTTTTGGCCACCGCAAATAGGATCGAGTTGACAATACAGAAAAACGTGTACCAAACAAACGCGAAATACCGATACTTTGATAATTCTATTACAATGACGATAATAATAATGATCAATAATCGCAATAATACGAATGATAATAACATACCTATTCAATAGAATATGACAAATATAGTAAAGACAGTTAACTCAAGCAACAACGATCATTTTTTTTTCACCTTTTTTTCTCTGCCCTATTTATCTTCTCTTTCCACATTACGTTTCCTCGAACATTATCCTACAATTACTATGTTTTAAATACTATATTTTTTCATTTTTTTTGCTCCATCATTCTCTATCTCGCAACTATGATAATATTCATCCTTACATTTAGTTATTATTCTTTGAGATATGTATCGTCGTGTTCGTGTCCTACCCTCACGTGTTTTTATTTATTTATACATATTTATTTCTTTTTCAATTTTTTTTTTCTATCGTAATCACTCCGTTGCTCGCGTTTTGGTTCGATCTGGATCACGGGGCAAGGGGGGGGGAGAGAGACTGAAAGGAAAAACATAAATCTAGGGAGATGTTCTTTGTTTACCGCCGTTTGCTAAGATTTTCTCCATCTTTTTCACTAATATAAAAGCATAGGGGGCTCTTTCTCTGTTTCTTCGTCCTTAATTGTGTATCTGAGACTTCTAGCACCGCGAAGGCGTTCTCGTCAATGAATATCTCGCGACCCCTTGCTCGCTATTCTTTTTGGGCTCATCTCAAGATTTCTGGCTTTTATTTATTTTATTTTTTTTTTTTCGTCTTGTCATTCTCGATTTTTCATCTTTCTTTCGTCCATTCGATTCGAGCTCTCGAGACTATGGAAATAAAAACACTTGTTTAAGTTATTTTAGTGTTCTTTACCCCCCTCGTATTGTGCCTTTTGCTCTCAAGCGTGTTGATGTGTGTGTGTGTGTGTGTGTATGTGTTTTTATTTACTTGTGTGTGTTTTTTTAACAATTTTTTTTTTAATACGAAAAATGGCAGTTATCGGTCACAGCCAATGGCTATATATTCATTTTTATTTAAACGTCACCAAAAACGTTTGTTAAGCTTACAGTCCCTCGCGCGTTAAATCTCGATCGTGCATACGTTATTCGGATAAACCGAATCGTAGTGTGCGCGACTTTTCGGGGGACCTATTATCTCGAGACATCTTCCACAAATTTCATTGTTCGATTTCGCTCCGTAAATGTTTGTCGGGCTCGTCCTTATTGCATATGCGTTCGATTGCTTCTTTTATGCTTGACGGTTATTATTATTATTATTATTTTTGGAAAACCTGAGACCCGCGTGGGTGACTTTTGTTTTTGGGAGATCGGAAAGTGAGATGAGAGATGCCGCGAAGATAGAGAATTTCTAATGAAAATCGAGAGTGTGACTGTCATGAGTGAAATTTCGAAGTGGATATGAAGGGAATGCGTTTTTTTTTTTTAATTGTTTTGTTTATGAGCTGCGTGGGCGGTGCTATGACAAATGACAAAAAAGTGATGAATAATAGGCATAACAATAATAATGTAATAATGATGATGAAAAGTTTTAGATGGAGACGAATGAAGATGGTGGTGTGAACTCGACGATGGTCGGAACCTCGGCCAAAGTGAAGGCAAACTTCAAGGACCCGTTGTCTAGCGGAGATTCTCGACAATCCCTTATTTTTTTGTTTCATTTCGTAACTTATAAAATATGCTCTTCCATTTGGATAGGCATACGGAAATGGAAACTGCCAGCCCATTCGTTAAATCGTTATCACTCACACACCCTTGAAGAGAGCCATTCCGATCGCGCAATTTTTCTCTCGAAATCACGCATTTTTATGCTGAATTCGATATTCTCGAAAAGAACGACTCATTTTATTTATTTTTTTGAGATCCGAGCTTCGGTATTTATAACCTCGCAATCCTTTTCTCAGTTATAATTATTAATATTACTATTACTATTATTATTATTATTGTTGTTATTATTATTATCATCATCATCATCATTGTTATTATTATTACGATTATTATTATTATGTTACTGTCGTTTTGTGATTTTCTTCGCGTTAGTGCAAATATAAGATAATAATAATAATACAAAAGATTCACGATTGTTCCTTAATATTTTCAAATATTATATATATATATATATATATATATATATTATTACACGTCTATAATATTGAGAATTATATTTTTTTTTCGCGCTAATCTGCTGCAATAAGCCTCGGGCTGTGAATGAAAAATAAAATAACATTTATTCGCGTTTTTTTTTCTTCATAACACCCCTCGCCACCTCCTCCCTCACTGTTCTGCCCCTTTTTGCGTCAGTGTCTTCGTTAAAAATAAAAGTTTAAAAAAATAATAAATCATCGCTCACTTTCCAGACCGGCTCACAACCCATCCCCGCGCAATTTCCCTTAGGAATTGATTTTCAGACTTATCATTGAAGTGAATACATGTCTACTACGTGGTATCAATTAATATACATATACATATATATATATATATATATATATATATATATGTATGTATATATATATAGATAGATATATATATATATATTTTTATTTTCATGATTTTTTATGCTATGAAAAGTTGGGAAAATTGATGCTTAAGAGAACAGCTACAAACATATACGGATATTTTTTGTTTAATTATTTCTTTATTTTATATGTACGTCATCGCCGTTGATTGGACTTGCCATCGATATTTTTACATCATTTCCCATCCGCATTAATATCTCTTTTTCTTTCGCACTCCGGCTCTTACTCCCGTGTTATTCATTAAATACTCAACATAGAAAAAATATAGAATTTACTTTGCCACAAACTTAAATATAATAATCTTTTTCTTATCCTTTTCGAGCAGTCGCTTCTTTTTCCCTTCCCCTTTCTAACGTCTAATACTCCGTGAGCGCCGTGCCTGATGCGCGAGCAAAATGAAAACGAACAAAACAAAAAAAAGAAAATTCATTTAACTACAATCGGCGTATCAATAGTGTCTGGGATCGTTTTTGTTTCCGTGAGCTTCAAGGAAGGAAGAAACAGTACGTGAGGACAGGGAGGAAATAAGTCGACGACAAAATAATAAAAATAAAAATAAAAAAACAATAAATTATATTTCCAATGTATGAAAAAAGTAATAATAATACGATACTGAAAGACAGGAACGATTTTTAACGACCGACCAAAACGAAGCGGGATGAAAATCTATTCACCACTGGGGAATTATTCTAACTCTCATCCATCCTTTTCTCTTTCTACGTCGTATTTTCATCATTTTTTGAGCATATTATCTTATAAATGGCAACGATTGACAAGAGGCAGAAAACCTAACGAGGAAATCATTATTACTTATAATAATAATAATAATAATAATAATAATAATAATGTCCAAGGATACGCTAAAAAATAGTAAATACAAGGAATCATGTCTTTCCATCTTCACGAACGATCGATTATATTGTAACCGCATGAGATTTTTTTTTCTATACTCAAAACTAAATAAAGAATAAAAATCTTTTACAGTCTCGAGAGCGAATTTAGCGGCGGCTTCTAGTCACAAAGAAACTCTCATTAGAAGATTTTTCGTAATTCCGCAAAAAATTTATTGAGAAATAAATTTTCAGCGTTAAATCGCGAGAAAGAGATTCGTCGTTATTATCCCACATCCTTTCATTTCGAGGGTCGAGGAACTGGTAGAGTCTTCGTAATTATCATAATAATAATATATATATATGATTGTATATATATATATATATATATCTATATATTTATATATAATATATAATATGTGTAATAATATAATATATATCTTTAAATAAAAGCTACATACTTCCTCGTCCCCTTTCATCCAGGATATTTTTAACTCTCTCCCCCCTTTCATCCTCAATTTTCTATCTTTCGCCTTCCTCTTTCGGTTTGTCCGCCTCTCTCTCTCTCTCTCTCTCTCTCTCTCTCTCTCTCTCTCTCTCTTCTCTCTCTTGTCACCTTTCGATATTATCCATTCGTCGTCAAACTTCGCTACTTTTTTGTTTTCTGCCCCCCCCCCCTCCCAATCTTTTTCCTCTTCCAATTATAGTCATCGATGGATGCCCTCGATTATTTTTACGCTTACGAATACACGCAAGGGTGGTGGGCGAAACACGAGGGGAGGAACGAGAATCGAGATGAAAAAAAAAAACAGTTTAATCTAAAGCAGCACTCGAACCCTCAAGGAGGTGGCAATCAGGAAATTGCCAAAAAAATCGGCCTATATTTTGTAACTTCTTTCCAAACTCGAAGCAAGTTTTATTATATTTTTTTTATTCACACACATATATCTCAACATAATGAAAAATAAATAATTCAGTAACAAATGACAAATAGAAATTCATGCGAGAAGTAAACAGATCGAGCTTCTCAACATTTAGTGGCAATAAAGACTATGACGAAACGTTCAATCTTACTAGTTCCGGAAAAATCGAAAGACCGTCGAATTGTCGATCAATTTTTTTTTGCAGTCTTGAAAAAGTTCTACACGGCATTTGCCAGAGAGAAATGCTTAAGATTGTTGAAGGCAATCGTCCAATCCGTACGCACAACCTTTCATCATAAAACGTCTCTATAGTCGTGAAAAAAAAAATGATTACGAAAATGGGCCGATCTTTAGCCATCTCGAGTGTGCAATCATCCCCTTAAAAAGGTTTGCGGATTTTGAAAAATCGCGAGCGAAATCAAAGAGAAGACGTTTTAAAGAACGCCTACTCCCACCTCTTCCTTCAGCCTCTCTGCCCTCCATCGAGCTCGCGGTATACCTCGAACCAACTTGTTTTTCGTCCTCCTTAATGTTTCTCCCACCCTTTCATTGTCATTTTTCTTTTCGTCCTTTTAAATACAGATAAATATTAATCAATGACTTTTTCAGTCATCCACAATCCCTATTTTTCACTTCACACATGCACACACAGACACACATACGGCAAACGCGCAAAAATACAAAATCTAAATTCTCCTCGATAAAATATCATATTTATATATATATATATAATATAATATACTTTATATTTATACTTGTTATCTTTCTCTTTTTCTTGTTCACTCTCGCTCTTTCTTTCTCTCCCGCTTTTTCACCGCCCCCCTCCCCCCATTTATAAATATAAATATAAATATAAATAAATAAATATATATATATATATATATATATATATATATTTATATTTATATGTATGTATGTAAGTATATGGATATATATATAATATATTATTTCAATTGCTATGTTCGCTTATATAAAGGTAAAGATATAATACTCTAAGCGAGGGATGGCGGGTGGAAGAAGTGCGCCGCGATGAGCTTTAAATCCATTTCTCCTCGTCACTGTGTTTTTTTTTTCAATTTTTTTTTGCTTTTTCATGCCTTTTGTCATGTGAGTGTGAATATGTTTGTGTTTTTTCTGTTTTTTTTTCAACTTTTTATAATTTTTCTGTCAAACCGACGGCTCGCGCTGTTGCTTTTTACCGAAGTTGATTCAAGAGTTTTCTCCTCCAATCAATCGATCGAGCTCGAATCCAAATGAAAAGCCCTATTCTTGCTTTTCGAAAAAAAAAAGATATCGATGGCTCTTAATTTTTCGGACGAACCGGTTTAAAGTTCAATGCTTCAATTTCTTTTTATGGGGATTCGAACACTTTCTATCTGCACGTGATTACAAGATGAATCAAGGGAGGAAAAAACTTTCAAAATCGTTGACCGATTTGTAAATTTCGACTTGCTCGAACGTTTTCCGTAGTAAAAATTTCCACCGGGAAAAAGCAAAGAGTTCCAGTGACCACGCGGCCACGCGATCCCTTAAAGAATGATGTCGAGAATGAAAAAAAAAAAAAAGAACGAACGAACCTACTGCCGTATATATATATTTTTGTTTGTTTTTTTTTTTTCATTAAAAATCGATTCGTTGTATCCGGTTGGCGCGGGAATGAGCGAGCGAAGTTAAACGCGTTTTTTTTTTTTCATGTGACTTCTAATCATACATTATCGCTAATCAATCCTCGGGTAGCTTCTTTTTTCTTCTATCTTCCCCATCAATATTTTCGTTATCGTTTCATTCTTGTTTTTTTATATTTCTTTTCATTTAAGCTTTATTGGCAGCGAGCATGTGGAATTAAAAACTTGTGCGCGTCTTCCCAGACTCTAAGGGTCCCTCGAAGTATGTTTCTTCTCTTGCATAATCAAAAAAAAAACAAATGATAAAGAAATTTCCTGTGGGTTCTCCGCGCTGCTTCGTGGATCGTCGATATTTTTTGCTTTCCCGGCGCCGAATGAAGTCCCCGGGACGAACGAAAAGTCTTGTCCCGCCAAATTATCGAAACACCTCTGTCCGCTAAAAGCCCCTTCTTCCGGGAAGATTCTCTCGAACCCGTTGAAAAGAAAAACACCAGGAGAATCTTCCTTCGAGGAGGAGCGCTTTTCCTGATTCACCCACCAGGTTGAACTCTTCTTCCTCCGATTCTGTCTCTCAAATGGTGGTCGGTCCTTCGATTCCTTCGCGCCGAGCTCCGTTTTATCCACCGCCGTGTTTATCCTTCTCCTCCAGCGTTTCTCGATTTCGCGAATGTTCGTTGATACATCTGTTGGTTGCGTCGTTCCAGCGTTCCCTTAAGAGAGTATACGAAGTGCCTGGAGTACCGGTCTCGCGCACACGGGACAGCTAGGATCGGAACTCTCGCAGACGCGATTACCACAATCGAGACAGAATAGATTGTGTCCGCACGGGACAAGAGCGGCTGTTACTTCTTTGTCGCCGCAAACGACGCATTCGCGACGTCCACCGGCGCTGCCGCCGCCCAAAAGTGAGTCGGTCGGTGATGCTGGGCTTGCCGAAGCCGGAGGTGATGGTCTCGAGGGTAACGCTACACCGGGAAACGACCATATCGAGGATGCCGAGGCTGCTTCGATGCGGGACTCGAATGACGGTGATTCGCCAAGGCCCTCGTCTCTCTCGAGGCCGGCGCCCCAAATAGCGACGAGATCGTTAAGTCCGGGCGCACCGGAGGAGCTCGACGACGAGCTGCAACTTCCCGAGCTCGAGAAAGCACCGCTCGAACCGTTGGAACCGTTTGAACCCGGTGGATCGAGACAACCAAGTATACTTCCCAATCCGCCACGGCAAAGGGCACCCAAAAGATCGGCCTCTTCAAGGCCAGGACCTGTGCCAGTTCTCAACGCGATGTGGGCCTCGATCTCACGTCGGGCTGCCTCGACGCTCTCCGGTAGACCGGTAACTTCAAAAACGGGCTCCTTGTCTCTCGACGGTGTCACGATGTACGTGTGAGTCTGATGCTGAATTCTCTTGATCGTAGCGCCTTTTGGACCGACAACCAATCCTACGACTCTGTATGGTACTCGTACCTGAATCGTAACGTGACCTGGCACCGACGCCGGTGGTCCCGGTGGCGTACCCAACAGAGCACCCAGCGAGCTCTTTCGCGACGCTCGTATCTGCGAAAAGTGCTCCGCGGCGGAGAGTATCTCGCGTTTGGCACGCGCCACGTCTTCCTTCCTTCCGGTCACGACGAATACCGGCTCCTCGCCCCGCACCGGAGTCTTTATGTACGTGTTGGTCTTTGCTCGAAGCGCCTTAATCTTGCAACCTGCAAGCAAAAAAAAAACGAATGCGACGCGTTAAGTAGCTATCTTCCTCATGGGCTTTCCTTACGCTCTATTTCGTGCGGAAATTTGTTTGGGGAGTCCCCAGATCCTACCACATCCCTATAGGGATTTGATAGGGGCGCCGTACGTAGGGAGTCCATATTGGAATCCAAGGATATCCAAAAAAATATCCTATCGTGATCTTGTGCACAAATTTGTTGGAGCGCCCCCAGACCTACATCTCTATAGGGATTTGTTTGGGACACCGTACGTAGGGTAATCGTCATTGGGATCCGGATTCTAAATAGTTCCCCGATAAACGTCATTTGAGAATTCTCACCAAGTTCGAATCGAAAATATGTGAAAAGTCAAGAGATAAAACTTGGCGACTTGAAACATAACCTACACGCTTCGTGAGCGTGTACGTGTATGTTGATGTTATGCCAAAGTGCGGTAAAATAAATAACAAATAATAACTAAAATGGATTTGCAGTCATGTGATTCAAATCGATTTAAGCGATTTTTAAGGATTCCAATGGGAAATCCCGATTAGAATCAAATGTACGACCGTGACGTTTTAGTATAGAAATCGAACGCAATGACCCATTAGATCCCTATCAGGAAGTAGAGACAAGTATGGGCATCCAATTACATCCCTACGACAATTTCTGCACGTGATTGTTTAAACTTTTATGATTCTAGATTGCGACTCCTATTAGCAAATTCGTAAAATACTCGTCATGATAGAATTGCCGTAGCTCTATTTAACGTATCTCAATAATTGTGGGAAGACAAAACGAGCAAGCGAATTTTCGTTGCGTCTAGAATATTTATAATCTGCAAATCATATGTCTACGATTCTTCTTAACCTGCGAATATTGCGATATTCCAAAGTTCTAAGGGGCACTGGGCGATTGTCGAAGGCGAAGAGAGGGAGCGAAAAAGATTACGGAGATGCCGGGCAAGAAAGTTGCACGGAACGAGAAGAAGAAGAAGAAGAAGAAGAACAGGGGGCAGGAAACTGGAAGGAAGGAGGTCCCGACCCGGTCTGGTCCACGGTCTTGCAGACTCTCTGGCCTTGAGTCGGCGCAATGCTAGCAATGCAGGTGAACCACTCCGCTCTGTCTCACTCCATCATCCTTCGCGTTCCACGTACCTTCTCACTCTCTCTTTCTTCTTCCCAATTCAGCTATATCTATACAACTTCTTCAGTTTTGCTTGCACACTAGTTTCTGCCCTCTCCGTCTCTCGTGAAACACGTGTCTCTTTCTATCCAACTTGCAGTCTCAAATGTGTTGTATCTTTCCTCTTGGGCACGTTGTCCCGTGAAACTTGCCTTCTTCATCTTTCTTCATTCTTTGCCCATCTATACACAAGCCGGTCTGCATTTCCCTCCATTGGCTTGACTCTCTCCGTCGTAAACGCACGTAAGCAAGAATCCACTACGAGCTCGAGCGCGCAATCGCTATTTCGCATTACTTCCAATATTTTTCCAGTGCTAAATATTTTCCTATGCGTTCACTAGCCATTTCTATTTCTAAGCAAAGCAATCGTCACATCGCGTGTTTAATGAATTATTTCGAGTCTGAACTGTCGATCATTAAGCAAATTCCATTTGGCGCCTCTCATAAAACTTCATCATATTGCGAAATTATTGCTGTACTTCGAGCTTCGTGGTGACTCGATAAAGTATATTTTAACTCTTCTGACTCTTCGTGTATCAGACAATCAATGCCTCTAGATAAATAGACAAACTTAGCGTACGTAATTCTGAACTGGATGCAATTAGGGACTGGATTACTCGTGTCGCCTGGTGCAGCATAATTCGTAAATGTGACAAGGACACCACGGAGGCGCTTCGGTACTATTGTTGGAATGAAATTCCTTGCATAACACCGCGACAATGTCAGGAACGTCCCTAGAGTAAATACAAGCGCGCATGATCCTTTTCCCTTTAGAGCCGAGCGTTCGTCACGCCGTAATCTTGACATCGATATGGCCTCGACAAGACAACCTGTTATACTCTTGAGACGTTTGTATGTACATTCGAAAGTTATTTGCCACGTTCATAAGCCTTTGTGACCTTACTTCACTGCCACGATTGAGAGTTACCGAGCACGTGAGGCCGGTACAACATTTAAGCAAAAGTCAAAGATACACTGGCGTTTGAGTGACTGATGGTGCAAAGCTCAGCATTATGGAGGTCGCGAGAAATGTGCCGAATATCGCAAGGGACAAGAAACTCACTTTTACCAAAGATTCTCAAGCGATTGTAGGCAGTTTAAAATGGACTACAAAAATGAATAGAGGATTACCAAAGTGTAGGATAAGGATGTGTTTGCAAACCTGCCAGAAACGCATGAACTCTTCCACGTAGTTGGCATTGATATCCGATTTTTATTAACATAACGACAGGAGAAAAGAAGTAGTATCGGAGGAAGTTACACTGGGATGGTAAAATCGTCGTAGCCACAGAGTGGACAAGAAGGCAGTGGGATTCGCGAGGCCGCATCAGCAGTCTCTCGGGCGTCGATATAATTAGCCTGGAAATTGCAAGCCGGGCGAGCATACCATATCCACACGATTATACTTGTAACATAGTGTGCTGCGTCCATAACTATATAATACCGGCCTCTCACACACAACCTTTATCCATTATCTCTGGCCAGCCAGCGAGCTAACAGCAATATCGACTGCTATACCAGCAAAAGGGCGAAAAAGCATATTACTTTTCGTCGCTGCTCATCGAGCGTGCACCCTTTTGTTAGTCATTTATATAAATGCGGGGACACGGATACATACGATGGGCCCAGGCATAGCAGAAGAGCGGAGTGTAGACACTCGTTACGAATTCAATCTACTGAGGCGAGTGCCGGGTGCGGCACCACGAATTGGTTATCATCATCGTGTTTGTGTATTTGTGTGTCTGTGAGAAGGCGTGCGTGCGTGTGTTGTATCGTATACGAGCATAACCGTCGAAGTCGCAAGCGAAACGAGAAATAGGTGGTCAGAGTACATCCGCAAACCGCGCTGGCTTATGGTCAAGCTCGATGTAAAGTGTTCAACATATAGAGTAAACGGTCCACAAAATAAGATGTGAAGATTTTCATCGAAGTAGACCAACGAAGGAAAATTCGTAAGCCTTGGCAGGAATCCGCGAAGACATTCCGCCCGCCAATTGTCCAGGATTCTGCCAATTGAAGGAGATTGCCTCTTGAACGCACAAAAACTTGTGTATCGGCTCGTTCGAGTGAACTGGTTTCTCGGCACTTAATCCGAGAAATGATTTGCCACACAATTGTCTGACCGAGACTCATCATCCGTGGATGATGGAAAAAAAAACCGCAAACCAGCGCGTTGGATCGATATTGCCTCGTCAATTATTTATATATACGCCGATTGATAAATCTCAAAGGTGTGCAACGAACTAATAATTTGTCTAGGCGAACGAGGCTGAAGGTAAATTGAGGATAAATCTGTTTCCTTTTTTCTTGTCATTTCCTGTTCACGAGAATGCAGTTCGAAAGGAGGAAAGCGCAAGGCCAACAGGATGTCGACGAAGAAGATGGACCGTTTGAATGTTGGTTGAACGTAAAGGGTGAAAACACGTGGAATGGAACCTCAAGGAAAAAGACAGACTGAGAGAGAGAGAGAGAGAGAGAGAGAGAGAGAGAGAGAGAGAGAGAGAGAGGAGTTCATGGATCCTTCACAGGGGCATGCTCGCACGCCGAAATGACGTAGCTGGTTGCGGACATGAAGAGCGAAGTAGCAAAAAATGGAGAGCAATAAAGGAATAAGGAGTAAGAGACAGTCACGAAGGGTACCAAGAACAGAGAGGAGAGTGCAGAAGGAAAGAACGAAGTACCTGAAGAGACCGAAAAAGGAAAAAGAGAGATCAGGACCACGGAGGTCCAGGCCAACGACGAGGACGACGACGACGACGACAACAACGTCGCCGGGATGAAGAAGAGGTCGGGAAGAAGGTAAGAGGAGAACTGAGATGAAAGGAAAGGAAGAAAGAGAAGGTGGCTGGCGAACGCGCAGCAAGGATCGGGAACGAAGGTAGAAGTATCAGAGAGGGATGATGGAGGGGGGTGAATGGCGAGACGGGAGGGGGCGTGGGTCGTAGACAGTTGAAGGGCCGCAGCCAAGGTGAGATGAGAAAGAGAGACACAGAAAGAAAGAAAGAAGGAGAGAGAGAGAGAGTTAAGGTATTCAGGAGAAGGAAGACCGTGAGAGAGATAGAATGAGGAGGCAAAGGACTTTTGCCTTTGTCCGCGCGAGTTCTCGGATTGCGGGGCCACAGAAACGCGCGAAGGGCGAAGACACCGAAGAGCACCACCGCATCGTAAATATATGCAATCGTTCTCTCCTTCTTTCTTCCAGGATTCTCCATGCTTTGGATCTTTGCCTCCTCACTCTCGTTTCTCGTCTCCGCCTCGCTTTGCCTCCTTATCGTGTTACCAATTTTACGAAACCATAGACTTTCGAGCGGTTTAAGGTTGCCATATTTACACCTGACGATCGAGAAAGATCAGAACACGCTTCGATAAACAAGTGAACAAGGTAGCTAAGCTATTTGTCACCATCAGTTAGGCCCATTAATCGAGCGTCGTACATTCCCATCGCAGGATACCATCGATAACGTATTTAAAGGTGCACGAATACTTCACGCTTAATGGCCATTCGCCAAGTTAATACTCGAAACTTGAAAGCATGGATTTATATGCATATTTTCTTCTCCAGTGGTTGTCATTCCCCAAGTGCCCAAGAGCTCCCATTTGTAAATGACAAAATGACCGTTGGAAATTCGTAAGGCACGTGTGGTCGGGGACTCTCGTACAGGCCAGTTGGTCGCGACAACTATTGATGCTTATTATACTATAAAATGTACAGGATCAAGTACAATAGGACAGAAGGGCCTCCGGTAGGCATCGTGACTATTGTATACAGGGCTTGGCTCAATTCCCACGATACGTACTTTTGTGTATGTGTATATGTATATTTGTCAAATATCACGGAGAGTGGCTTCCCAGTTCGTACGTTACAACACTGTCTGCAGACTATAGTAGAAACTGGGTAGAACTGTGACGTTGCTAAAAGCCATAGCTGGTCACGTGGGAGCGGAGGAAAGCTTCCAGAATCGACTGGAGGGCTCCGAGTAGTTTGCTCATAGTCGTGTACATATGTATACAAAAACGTATATATATATATATATATGACGATCGCGCTCTAGCTGGCTAGTTTCTGTACTATCGATTTGTGATCTCTGACGAGCATGTTCGGTCACTGCTGCATGCCTATCTAAAGGCATTCGGCTCCTATATACAGGGTGGGGGCTCAAACTATTGGTGATATCTAAAAAAGGTTCAGAGCAACGCAAATCCAAGTGTGTCATTTCAACTCAGCTACATGAGTTTATTATCTTGTGGTCACTTTGTACACATTTTCGAAGGTGTAATTTCGGGATTCGCTTCATGCTTTTTGTAGTACACACGTGAGTGTATTATTTCTATGCATATTTGGAGTTTTTATTGTTCTTGACGCACTGCATGCGCGTCGGTTCAAGGCATCACAGCCCGTCTACTAGATGCACAGAATATTTCATAAATCCTAGAATGAAATACTCAACTCAGAATTCTACATCAAGGATTTTTTTAAATTATAATTCGTCATTCCCAAACGATCGGGAATTATTTCTTTCGAAGAAAACATTTCGCCTATCCATGGAATTAAACCTACAACCTACCTGCCTATACTACGCATGCTGCCACCACGCTAGAGAATGCTTGCAGCATTTTATTGTTTAATCGCAGATAAGGCATGACAGATAAAAGTAATTCCTATAATTATTTGCTGTATCACATAAACGATATCAATTAGTTAAAATCATTGTGATAGTTACAAAGTTTTATCAAATATCACGATAAAGATTTTTTCGAATATAAGCTATATATATAATACTTCTTTCTCTCTGTATGTCCGTCTCTCCATTTCGCGTAAAAACTATTCAATGTATATATATATGTGTGTATGTATATATATATATATATATATAAGACAGTAGACAGATCATCGAAGGGTTTAATACGTGAAATAGGTGGGGGTGAGAGAAAGAGAGAGAGAGCAAGGGAGAGAGAGAGAGAGAGAGATAGAAGGTCAACTAAACTTTTTTTAAATCGAACCATGAATTTTTTGAGACGACAATAAATGAAAACATTCACTTCAACAAGTAATCACGCATAACGATATGAAAGAAAGTACGCCGAAATGACACCAAAAATGTTGGTTGAAGTTAGACGATCTTTTCATCAAAGAATAAACAAACGCTCACAAGTCGAGAGTCCCAATTTCGTGCGTCATTTACAAACCTTGGTTTGGATCAACCTACAGGTTGATCCAAACCAAGGTTTGTAAATCATTTGAAATTGATAATTCCGATGTCATTCGATGTTGCGACTATTTTCATACTTTGCGTGACTAGAATAACCTCGTATTGCGGGCCACTGAACTCGTCTCAATGTCAATAATGATGTCACGAGAAGAAAAAAAAAACATGGCTCGATTCAACCCTTCGTGATCACCCTGGGTATAATCGACCCGCCGATCAATTTTTGGCGTAAATATATAATAGTTCCCGACTTCGAATGGGACTGTATTCACCATCTTACCTGGAGTTCGAAGTATCCTAACACCATAAAATTTACCCTCTTCACAGGTCGGAATAAAGACCTTTTTTGGAACGTGCTCTATGCTACTATTTCTTTCCCAAAAGTAGCATATCCAAGGAGTATCATGTTCAATGTTTAGGTAAAAATGTTGAAAATTCACGAAACTATGATTTTTTTAGCGAAGTGTATTTTTTGCGTTTTCACCTCTTTATGAATTTTCAACATGTCGCCATTTTATTTCTTATAAATAAATTTTTCGTACATCATTTAGAAAGTTCAAAGCATGTTCCGTAATTTTTTGAACCACTTCGGACGGATAGATTGGTCACAATACTTTTTTGAAAACTGACTGGGTAGAATCAACCCAAGTGTGACCACCGCGATTGAATTTGGAAGTGTAACCACAAAGGGTTAAAAAAAAAAGTAGAGTTGACCTTAACGTACCTTCGGCGCCTCCACAGTATAAAAATTACAATGGTCCCGTATGACTTCCTTCTCGAACGATACAATTTTTTTCTTAAACTCTTTCCGATATCACCAATAGTTTGAGTGTTATTGCTCTGTAACACCTTAAATGTCACCCGCTGTATATATATATATATATGTGTAGAGGTGGTGTGGTATATATATATATATATATATTAGGTGGAAGGGATTTCAGTTGATAATACCAGAGCACATTTTAATCGATATTAGATGAAAAAAAGCATTGGAACGATAGGGTCAGTCGATTATTTCAGGGTAGAACATTCCTTTTTAGCCAAAACGTTGATCATCTCTGAGGTGCGTGTGAGGCACTTGCCTTTTTTTTTCTTTTGTTTTTGCCAATCAGTCGACGGAATTATAGTCGTGAGATCGATAACAATACCTCTATTATTGGAGCATTCTCGTATACGATAGACACAGATATTCTAGGACGCTCGAAAGCTCCCCAACGAAACCGGTCTGCGGAATATTACCGTGGCGAAAAAGAGAAGAAAAAGAAAGAAAAAAAAAAACGTCGAGGGCTCGATGGCAGACGAGACGAAACGGCAATTACGTTTGGAGCACGGTGGGGTACAGTGTAGCGAAAACGGCCGCGGGTCAATTGGGACGAAAGAAATGCAGGACAAGTTCGTGAAGAAAAACGACAGCGGTCAAAAAAAAGGAAGACAAATTGTGAAAAAAAAAAGAATAAGAGAAGGAGGATCCGAGCCATCTGCTCTGCGGTCTCTCACCGTACCGGATAATTGCTCTCCTTGGATTTCGGAGCTCCGACGAGACGCCCACCGAAATGCGAGAACTGCCATTCGCGTGACTATACCGCGGATTATTTTCCGTACCGTAGGACGACGGTATTTTCCATTTCTATCGCTGGCAATGGATGAGTGACAAAAAAAAAACAGCAAAATATATAGACGTCCCGAGATACATCTAGTTTACTCTTGTATCAAAGTTATGAATTGGAGGGAGCCAGGGAAGAAAAGGAAACGCAAAGATCCGAGTATATAAATTCCGCTACGCTATTCATGCACTGAACATTTTTGAACGTTTGTATAATAAAATCGAGGAATCACGAGTTAACGAAGCCTATTCATATTTGATGCATAATGAATCCGGCTTGATCTGTCGTTATATCATTCCCTTTGGGTGTTGACGTCCGAGAAGTGTATGAAACTGATCTGAACCAAAAGCCTTCTCTTTTTACGGGAAAATCCCGTAGAACCCTGACCTTTCCCGCTAGATACGTGTGTTATTAAACATTTTCCAAGGCTCAATAAATCTTTCTGCATACTCTTTACTCTTAAGGGCTTACAACACCTTGAGATTGTGAAAAAATCGATTTTTGTTCGGCTGGATTTATTATTTCGATTATGCAGATAGATTTAGATTGAAAGTAATATAGAAAATATTTGATTTTAAGATCCTGACGCGGTAGTTTTTTTTTTCTTTGGCGTTTTTTTTCGAAACAACTACTTTCAAACTGATGAACATAATATCGCAAAATCCGCTCAACTGATTTTGTTAAAATGTATACTACATATTCTTTATGATATTATCTAGGATGTAGCATAGGATTTTTTGATTGGATATCGCGTTCATTTTTTATTAATTTTAAAAACTCAAAATTTTTGTTAAAAAAACAGAGTTTTTCTTCAAAAAGCTGTAATTTCTAGAAAAAAATAAAAAAAAATTTTTCTTTATGCTACACTATTACCTTTCTTTACAATATTTGTTTATTTTTCAGACGTTGACTGACACAGAAAAAAATTCCATCATCGGCAAGAATTTTTAAAAGAGGGTCCTACTGGAAAACTTATATTTCCGACATTATACAATTTTTTTAATTCGTTTTTTTTTCAGATTTGTTCATAATACCATAATGTATTTGTGAAAAATAACAATTATTTCATATATTTAATAGTCGCGTCAATTTTTTTAGTCGCGTCAATTTTTTTTTACATTTTTATACCGATTTTTCCTTGCGAATAAAAATAATTTTTATACCGATTTTTCCGGTGGCATAACCCCTTAAATTATTATACGATTGCACGTTTTGTTAATTTTGAATAAAGTAAAGCGCGTAAAAAAGAATTGCATTAGTTTTTAACGACCCAATGTTACTATTCATTTTCGATATACAGATATATATGCATACCGCAACAATATCGTTTCGTACGAACTGGTCGCTGCGGTTGATGCGAGAGTCGCGCACGAGTCAGAGCCACGTCGGAGGGTGCGAGCGAGCAAGCGAGCGAGCGAGCGAGCGCACTCACTGCCGCGCGACTCCTATACGAGTTTCTCAGGCAGGTCAGTGAAACTGCGCCGTCAAGTTGAAGGCCAACACCCCCACAATGCATCGGCCAAGAGAGCACCCGCGCGCGCGACCGTTGAGAGCGCCGCGCGCCGACTGGGGATCCCCTTTTTACCTCTCCTCTCTCACTCGCTCACTCTCTCTCTCTCTCTCTCGCTCTCTGTCTCTCTCGCTCTCTCTCTTCACCGCGGCCACTTTTATACGTTCGTCCGTCCACTGACGCTTCAGACTCGGCTTGTACCACTAGCGGCACTGCAGCACCGGCGATAGCGGCGGCAACAGCAGCGCCGTCACCACTACCACGTGACGAGAGGAAACTTCGCCAGCGATGGAGAGTGCTGAGAAGGAGAGAGAGAGAGAGAGAGAGCGAGAGAGAGAGAGAGAGAGAGAGAGAGAGAGAGAGGGAGAGAAGGGAAGAATAGAGGAATAATCTCCTCGGAGAAATTGTTGCAATGACGCGACTTTTGTATTGCACACGTGGGCTGCACACACTTTGAAGGAAAATTTGATAAGCCGAACGCGACCGATGGAATAGAATAATGCAAAATAATGTGAAGATTAAACGTAATAATACATAGTAAGGGAGAAGGAGACGGAATTAAAGCAAAATAGAAGATGTACCACGTGACATATGAGTGAGAGATTTCTTAAACATGAATAATATTTAGAGCAAAAGAAAATCGTTAAGCTCTGCGTCAGGCTATTCTTCAGAGCGTGATGACTTGCTTTTCCTTTAAAACTTAACCATCTGTGAGAAAAGTGGGTTGGAAAATTTGTGAGGTTATGGTGAACTTGTACATGCCCTTGAGGGCTTACACCACCTTAGCGCCCGGAAAGATAGGTATAAAAATAATTTTTTTTTTTACGCGACCATTATATATATATAAAGTAATTTTTATTTTTCACAAATACATTATCGTTTTATGAACAAATTTGACGAAAAATAACGAAGAACAAAAAATGTCACGGCGGAAAAATAGGTCGTCTAGTAGGACCCTCTTTTCAAACTGGTGGACAAAATATCTCGAGATCTACTCAATCGATTTCGATTAAATTTATATCACATATTCTTTATACTATTATCTAGGATCGAGCAGAGGATTTTTTTTTTAATTGGACGTTCATGTTTTTATTAATTTGTAAAACTCATACTTTTGTTAAAGTACCGCGTTTTTTCAAACAGTTGTCATGTGTCCACAAAAAAAAATTTTGTAATGATTTCCCTACACTACTCGTTGGCTATTACCTTTCTTTACAAGTGATTTTTTTTCAGACGATGCCTGATACAGAACAAAATTCCACTATCGACAAGGATTTTCAAAGAAGGGTCCACTAGACAACTCATATCTCCGCCATATAAAAAAAAATATATTTTCGTTTTTTTTTTCAAATTTGTTCATAAAACTATAATGTATCTGTAAAAAATAAAAAATATTTTATATCTTCAATGGTAACGTAAAAAAGTTATTTTTATACCTATTTTTCCAAAGACTTTTGTACGGGGAAGTACAAAAAGTTGATTTTTTTCATTTGTTCGATTTTTTCGATTTTGCTTTCGATTTTGCTGAATGGAAAATCGTGATAATGCCGTTATTTCCCAAGCATTCAAACAGAAACATCGCACAAATTGTTCCAAGAAAACTCTTGGTTTTTTGAAGAATTCGTTACGTGTGTAACGAAACGAAGAGTGGTCTGCTCCTTGAAGAAGATTACGAAAAGTAGAAAGGAGAGACCAAATTTAAGCAGTATTCCGCTCTTATTCGATCTTTGCCCGCATCGTACTGACGAATTACCACAATCTCGAGGATTTCCTCGCCTTGAACGAGTCCCCGTGCGCAGGACTCTGTACATATACAGAGTCCTAAAATATTTAGTTATTAGACAATATTAAATAGATCTTGATTTGAATTAATAAAGAAATTTAAATGAATAATTTTAATAATGGAATGCAATAGGAGGAATTTGATTTCACGAAAAATCTAATTAATTAAAGTTTTAAAAAATCAAATAGTCGCATCTAGTTAATATCAAAAGAATTTTTCTGTCAGTGTACGTGCAAAACCTGATGATGTCATTGTTAAGAAATATGGTGCTGATGGTGCATCCTAGTCGCAAGAAGAAAGAACTGGTCTCGAGACAATATACGTTGCGGAGCCGGCAAGGAGTATTTTCGGGCCACACTTTTATCGATCCTCAGGCCTAAGTTACAACTGCTTTTCGACTGACGGAGGCACACAAATTTTAAACGTACGTAGTAACGCAAACGAGGCAATGAAACGCGCGAAAAGTTGGGCATTCTCCATTAAGAATGATTCAGCGGTTTTGTTCTTTTTCAGAGAGCCTCATCGATCCTCTTGGTATGGCCTATAAATTGCATATTTCATTGAGTGTGTGACAAACACCGATTCCGCGTTCCCTTCGAATTTGTTCGGAAAACGAGCACTGTTGAAAATAGCTTCTCGGACTTTTCCAAACGTCGACTTCAGCATTTTTCCATACAATAGGATAAAGTTGCTGAATCAATGTTGCCAGAGTATTTCCCGAAAGAACGTTGTTGTTTTCAACGATCTTGCGAGAACGGAGAAGCCTCCTCTCCGCATTGACGATACCAAGAAGCTTCCTGATCAATGATTGGTTAAAAGTAGTGCCAATAGTTTTCCTTTTGATTCAAACAATTATAAAATCAACCCGAAAGATTTTTCATCAGCTTGAAAACAGTTTTTTTTATAAAAATAAAAGACAGAGAGGGGGGTGCAGCAGAGAAACAGAGAAAAGAAGGGTTGCTTGCTTCGTAAGCAGGAGCACATGTAGCGGACTGGCGAACAAGTGAGATAGAGAAGAAAAGATAAAAAAAAGAGAGAAATAAAGAGGGAGAGCGAGCTATACATAAGCAAGTACATCGTGGCGGCGATCGATTTCCGTGACCTCGCCAAGGAGGCGACGACCGTCGGCCACTGCCGTCGTCGTCGTTGTCGTCGCCACGAGACCTCGGAATCTCGTTCTCCATACATACACACATACGCAGGTGAAGACACATCACGATTGCTCACAGACAAAAGGGCTTGTAACGACGAAGGCAGAAAGCGCACGCAGTAACGTGGTTCGGGGTCTCTTGCTTCGTTAGCCACTCGGTAATGATATATATTTTCTATTTGTTCGAGCGTATGCAGAAATTTACCATTCACACCGTTCCGATACGAGAGCCTTTCGAAATACTTTCGAATCGTTCATTTATCACTCATTTTCTCTTTCGATTCTCTCTCATCAACCTCTGTCGGAGTTGTAACAGAACTCAAACCGTAGAGGTAGAGGCCTGAATTATAAGTATATATTTTTTTCTGCTATCGAGACCACCTTTTCCTTCCTCCCTCATTACCGCAGTTACGAGGGTATCAAATATTACCGATTAATTTCCTCGTTTTTCAACGTGAAGAGATTTCCAATGGTAACGGGGCTGTCCCAATTTTACATCCTTGTTTTTTTTTTGCAACGACCTTTAGTGCGGGGCGTTTGTACGAATCTAATAAATTGTCCCGTTTTTCTCGATCACGCTTGGCCGTGGGCGGTTTTTCATTCTCATTCCTCTCTCTCTCTCTCTCTCTCTCTCTCTCTCTCTCTCTCTCTCTCTCTCTCTCTCTCTCTCTGTCTTTCGCTCTCTTCCGAAGGCAAGAAATTCCAGCTCCGCAAATAGATCGATGACACTCTGCTAGAGCAATCTCTCGGGACCCTCCGAGAGCCTCTATCCGCGGTTAAGTGCGCTGAGCGAATGCTCCGAGAGACACACGAGAAGAGGCTCGTTTCTGCAGTAAATGTTTCGGACTTTGCATAGATAGCTGCACGATACTGCCGCACCAAAAAACCGTACGTGTATGTGTGTATAGACACACATTGCCAGCTGCGACAGGCTCTCAACAACGAAATGTAACGAAAACATTTTTATTTATGAACGCCAAAACGTCGTCTGATATTCGTGCATTGAATAAAACAGATGATAAGGCGCGTTGCTATCGCAACATCTTTCATCTTCGTGTCTAAATTATATACTTATGTGAAATCAGTGTCGCTGTGCTGATTTTTCTTGTCCTCGTATTCTTTTTATCACTAAACTTCGCGAGCGTATCACTATCCATTCGAAACTGGTTGCAAATAAGAGTGGATAAAAAGGATGGAATAAAACTGAGAATTGTCAAGGAACTATTGAAATATATACATATAAAACAGTTCCGTGACTGACTGACTGACGTATAGAAAATTGGAAGACATGTTCCTTGGAGAGGTGTACTAAGAAAGGATTTTTTGAAAACCAATTCCTAAGCGGGTGAAATTGGGTGTAAAAGCTTGTATAGAAAGTTGTATTCCTTGGGTGTATCAACTTAAAATTCGGTATAAATATTCTTCGCAATAAATAATAAAACGCATATCTTAGGATTTTTTAAAACAAACACCAATTAGGAGTGCAACGGGGTATTGAAGTTTGTATTGGAAAATCGAATACCCTGTTATCATCTCAATAAAATTCGGAAGATATGTTTCGTAAAGGACGTAGAGGTGCACTAACAAAGGACTAGCTTCTCGCATGGTCAACTACATGTGGGCTCTACGAGAGTATTGAGTGCCCAAAACTTGTATGTGCTTGCCGAAGACCAAAAATCATACAATGTAGTCTACAAAGCTATAATACAAAGCCATATTAGTTCTGTAGACAACAATGACATCGTATGATATTGTAGTTGAAGTTTGGTACTTTTATACTCTTATTTCATCAATTACCAACCCTTAATCCAGTCAGTCAGTCTGACCACAGTGCCTGAAAAATTTGACACTCTACGTTCTTTCTGTATTTCTTACTTTTTTCTCTCTCTCTCTCTCTCTTTGTCTCCTCTCTGGATCAACTAAAGTCCACGCGGAAGAAGTCTCGGGCGAAGGCTAGTGTCCAGTAATCTTGAGGTGTTAAATTATCGTAACGTCAAGACAAAGGAAAGAACGACTAAAATTTCGAAGAATCAAGAACGTCGTGTGGAGTAATTGCGACAAATAATAATAAAGCAAAACTTAATATTCGTATAGCTGCAATGATTTTCCAACTGAATGTAGTTTTCGGTGTTCAAGGTAGTGGTCTCACTTGCCTTAAGTATAATATAGCGCTAGAGTACTCGATCTGTTGTGTCTCCGAGTGCGAAATCCAAGCGTGATCTCACCAAGCTCGTCCCCGAGCGAACCAGCGAATAAACGCATTGGGAAGTATGCGTGCATACGTGCAATGTGTGGGGAAGAGAGAGCATGTGGAAAAGGAAGAGAGAGAGAGAGAGAGAGAGAGAGAGAGAGAGAGAGAGAGAGAGGGAGAGAGAGAGAGAGGCAGAGAGAGAGAGAGCGAGAGAGAGAGAGAGAGTACAAAGTGAGAAGACAGACAGGGGTGTCTCTTCTGAAATAACCGGGAGAACGCGGGATGAGGTGCAATGCACGCACGCATGCGACGAGCATGCACGTCCATCCGTCCGTCCGTTCACTCGTCGTCCTCGTGAACATCGCACGCACTTCTCTGTAGCCGCAGTACAGCAAGTTAGAGAAGGATAGAACCGTCTTTCTCTCTTCATGGCTTTCTCTCTCTCTCTGTCTCTAGCTCTTTCCTTCTCGTAGATTCGCTGCGTGAGCCCGTGTGGGCTGCTGTACATTTTACCCACTGAAACCAAGCTGCGTAACTTGCAATCGCAAGAGAGAAAGAAAGCGAGAGAGAGAGAGAGAGAGAGAGAGAGAGAGAGAGAGAGAGAGAGAGAGAGAGAGAGAGAGAGAGAGAGAGAGAGAGAGAGAGAGAGAGAGAGAGAGAGAGCGAGAGCGAGAGCGAGAGAGAGAGAGAGAGGAGAAAATAGCAGTGGGGTTCACCCTATATTAAGATTGAACTCCACTGACACTGCCGAGGAAAGATCGTGTTGTAAAACACTAATAGTGTACGGACAATTCATCTTAATCAACTTATAGTAATCATCGATTCGCAATCATCTTCACTTATCATTTACAAAACTCCGATCGATAATTCCGGCATTAATTTGTCCCGATAAAGAGCTACTCAGTCTGTCAACGGCCTGTCAATAAATAAAGCAACGAATCTGCGATCAGTATAATTGCCTTACTTATCTTCTCCATCCACAATCTGTCATGCAATTTCGTTGTTATCAAGCTTAACCATTATTCATGGAAATTCCAAAAACTCGGAGCCGATAAGAACACTTTATTTTTGATGATATCACAATTACGTATGAATCCCGTGATATACAATCATTGTGATTCATGGTGCGTCGTGAAAAAAAAAAATGTACAAAGGCTACGTGAATTATTTCTTCGAAGTTTATTCACAAGTTTGTATTCAGAGCTTAATGTAGGATGAAGCGCTCCAAGAAGTATCGGATGTTAGACACTTTTCCCGATAGTCACCAGCATCACGTTATCACGGTTGTTATGGCAATCGTAATCATTTATCGTACAGTATTCATTGCAGCGAGGACGAGAGAGTGGGGGAAAGGGTGAGAGTGAAAGGGGCAGAGAAGGACGGGAAGAGAACCGTGGAAGAGAGAGATTTTCAAGTCGAAAATTTAATGGTGGGGGGTGCATACTATATTAAGATTGAACTCGACTGACGATGCAACAGACTGACTTTTTTTCACTCTCTCGTAGTCACACTCCTGTACATTCTGAATACTCTCTCTCTCTCTCTCTCTCTCTCTCTCTCTCTCTCTCTCTCTCTCTCTCTCTCTCTCTCCTGCTCCCTCTCTTCTCCGTTTTCTCTCATCTAATCTGCATCTTCGACTCTGGTCCTCACGATCAAAACATTCTGTTCCTAATATAAGTTCCTCTGAAAAAATATCTCTATCTCTCGTACCCTCACTCTCAAATATCTGTTGCTCTCTTACCTCGGGTTACTCATTCTCACCGATGACTAGCACGAGCTCTATAGAAGCTCACTCGTATCATTTCGAAGTTCCAAATCGTCACGAGGAAGCTACCGGAGGAGCGTCGGCGTGTCTCTTTCAGTGTGTATTAATAAATCCGACCACTGACCTGGCTAACTATGCATACACACTTACACACTATGCTTCGTGTAAGGCAACACACAAACCTATCAACGTATTTTATCAACGATGTAAACGGGATAGTACTATGTATCAAGTTGTATCTTTGGATTAGCATGATATGGCACAATATCTCGATCGTGTTCGTGATGATGAATTGAAACTTTGAAATCTTCGATTTCATTGAAGTTATTCCATACTCAGCGTCGACTCGTTAACGCCATTGTTATTATCCTTATTATTGTTATTGTTTTCACTCTCTTCATCGTTGTTATTATTATTACTACTAGTTTGGTTATCGTGTGATTGGATGAGGAGATTTCTGAATGAAATAAGTCGTCTTGTGTCTCGAGGGAGACTTCCAGCCTTGAGCGCGGATAAAACGTAAATTCCGACATTTTTTTTTTGTGGATGCCCAGTTGACAGAATAGAAATTCTGCTTAGTCGCCTTTATTTTACGTATCTTCATAAATTATTATGGCAACGTTGGAGCTGGCTGAAGCGAGCGAAAAAATTATTTTCGCCCAATTTCTTTTCACCGAAAACTATTTTTTTTTCCAAACCTGCACTATTTCTTCAAAAATCGATATTTTCCGATTTCCCTACGTACTTCGAAGGCAAGTCTTATCTAGAACTCGAATAGTTTCGAATTTCTGTTCCAGGTAAAAAAAAAAAAATTGGAGGAGCACTCTTGCCAAGCGCGGAAGACTTCCAGACAATGGTGGCTCGTTTCATCCAGCTTCAGTGCCGCCATTGAGTCACAAAAATCTTGTGAAAAAAAAATTGTAAAGATACTTGAAGATATGTAGAATAAACGCCGCTAAGCGGATTTTTCATTCTATCGACTGGGTATTCATAAAAAATTGTCGAAATTCACCCTTTTTCGGCGCTCTAGACTGATAGTCTCCCTTAAAAAATGTTATAAAAAAATGTTTCAAGCTTGTATTCATCTCAGCTGACATTCAGCAAAATATTTGCTTTAATAAGGAAGATGTTATCATTGTAATAATTTGTGGTAATAGAGTCACCCTCCTATAAAGTGTCCGTGTGTATGCTTTTGTTAGCAGGGAGATCGTTGGATTACCTTAAGAAGCGCACTATAAATAGTGAGTGGTCTATGAATAGGAGAGAAGGGAGTATAGTCGAGCTTTCTCCCTCTCTCTCCCTCTCTCTCTTCTCTCTCTCTCTCTCTCTCTCTCTCTCTCTCTCTCTCTCTCTCTCTCTCTCTCTCTCTCTCTCTTTTTCTCTCTCTCTTTCACTCACGGGACATCGTCGACTGCGCACTAGAGTGCGTCGCACCAAGCTCTATAGAAACTGGTATACGATACTGTATGCGTTTCTGGATGCATTACTAATGTTCGTAGTAGCGAGTGTGCAAAGCTGTATACATTCCAATTTCTGTGCACACTCTTGTCCAGCTGTATTTATGGAAGGTTTATGCGAAACAGCGTTTCAGCGACATTGTCGTATCGGACAACTACCCTCGCTTTTTTTCGAGACGCTATTGCAGTCTTTTAAACGTGGAATATTTCGAGGTCAGATGAGCCGTTTGCCTCGAGTATTGTCGGAAGGCATTTAAAAAAAAAATTGCTCACACTCGAGCTTCCCTCGAAGTTCGAAAAATTGTTGCACGTGGAACTCGGGACGTCTTAAGGGGCCTAAGTAAGCTTGAAATTTCAAATATCTAATTGCTTTTTATTGCATAGTTTAGTAGCGTAATTTGCAACAATGATTTTGTAAAAAATTCGGAAAATTGACCGAGTTATGACGATTTTTGTAAAAAATCAGATCTCCCAATGCAAGAGCCTTTTTTTCTTTTGCCTGTTTCTCGAAACTATGTATTAGGGACTGATGTAAATCCTATCTCAAAATCTGTTCGTTCAATTCACTTGAAAATTCGGACAGAGCATAGTTCATAATATTTTGTATGATATGACTGGATAGTTTTTTTTTATGCTTATCCATTGGTCAATAACAAATAATTAATTTTTTTCTTGTTGATAATTGAACTTTTCTTCTACGCTTTGCAATGGACGTAATTTTCAAAATTTCACAAAAGTATCCAGTCATCCGAAAGTTTTATAATCGTACTAAAAGTACATTTTTTAATATTTAATTTCAAATCACTCTAGTTGCCAGAACCACCTACACTGATTGGCCATGCAGCAACTTTGCAGTACTTTGTTTAAACATTAACTTTGTTGTTTATCAATATTTTTCAATTAAAAAAAAAACTCAACTTAGCAAGACTGAGTGTCCATTGTGTGTAAAATCCCGACCACGACATTCCAATACTCTCATCGAAATAAAATATTGAAAATCGACCTGCCTTTTTAGTCTCAAGCTTATGCAGACCCGTTAAGAAAGTTGCACGTGTAACAATACATTATGTACACTCGCGACGAGAGTTGTGCAATCGCAAGACTACTGTTTTAGCGTTTAAATTGTAAAAGCGCTCTTTAACGTCTGCACACCGATAAATGCGATTCGATACGAGTGTGTATACACATAGCGGAAGGTATTTTGATACTATAAGTTACGAGTTTTTCCACTTTACACTCTCGTATAAACAATAATTCATAGTGCGGGGGAGAGACATCGTAGAGACAATGTGCAAACGGAGACTCGCCTTGTACAGCATCAAGATCGTTGACGCCTTGCTTTACAATGTTATTAACCGAGCGTTGTTCACATGGCGTGGCTTATCGACAACCAATCAGAGTTGAAAACGAGCGCCAGAGAAACAGACGGAGCACGAGGGAGAGTGAGATGCGTGAGAAATCCGATAAATCCGGTAAACAGAGAGGATTACTTGATAAATCCTTTGGCAACGACATTAAGACATTTATGTCGAAGTTTCCTGACTGGGATTACCATCAAACTGTTCTATTTCATTTCCCACGCCGTCTGGCGTATTATGTGCTAAAGTCTTTATTTTTTCTTCGAGTAAATTGTTTTTTCCAATCTTCAAAATCGTTTCAATCGTTCGTACGTATAAATACGATAGTATTGCGTATAAATAATAATGGCGCGTATAAAGAAACTGGACAATGTCCTCTCACACGAACGAAGAATCCTGATACTGCATCGATGGAAAAAAAAAGAAAGCATTTATTAAAAACTCAAATAAAAAGGAATATGAAAGTTGCCGAACGAGTTCGACAGCGCGAGGCTGGACCGCATTTGTAATCATGTAGGTTTATTGTACGTTATATATAAATCCACTGCATGTAGTTACTAACAGCGATATAATTCGAGACAATTCGCTTACAGCGAGCGGCAAAACACTGAGGGACAATGGACCTCTCCAAGCCTCACCCTCTCTCTCTTTCTCTCTCTCTCTCTCTCTCTTTCTCTCTTTCCTGCTCTTACTCTTTTCTCTCAGTCTATCTTTCACTTCGCCCACTCCATGGGTTGTGTGCTTTCGCTCTCGTATAGCTCAATTCCCGTGTGTTGTCGCGTTTTACCGCAACGTGCGTGTATGCAACTGCATAGCTGCAATTTCTGACTCATGGCGAAAGCTCTCGCGAACGGGCCCGCGGGTTAACCGGAAACTTCATATGCATCGAGCAGTCAGTATATTTAATATTTTCTAGGAGCTGTCGAGAAGAATAGGAATCTTAAATTACCAAAACTTAATTTTGCTTCGTAATTTTTTTTTTTTGGTATGAAGTTTGCATCGTTCGAATGCAACGAAGATTCTTTTTAATTTATTATTTTCATTATTATCCAAAATTCTAACTTATGCAAACTTATGCAAAAGAGAACACGAAAATATTGTATGTGATTTCAATTTTTTTCCCGTATTGTCCCTTTTTTAAAACTTCTTAGCTATAAGTCCAGCATTTGGATGTTAAAATACTAAAGAAATTCTTGGCTCATATTTTTCAGATCAATTTTGCAATATTTTTTCAATAAAAAAATTTTAACAGTTTAATTACGTAATAAATTCTACCAAAAGTTCCACAAGTGTAAAACGTTTTGTTTCTGTCCAGAAGAAAATGATTAAAAATGGGCTAACTTGTCGTCGTCTACATGTCTTTCCCCCTTTAAGAATTCATTTCAACAAGTTCATATATTCGAAAAATTCATTTTTTGCGGCTTACAACTACCGAGCTACATTTCTACACTTTTTTCGTCGAATTTTTCTTCCATGCTTACTCAAGCATCATTATACAAAAAAAAAAAAGAGTTCTTCGCGTTTTGTCTTTCCGAAGGACGCGACGAATTTGCTGATTCGTCAAGGCTGGAAGCGAGTGGGACGGGGACGAGAAATTTTATCTGGTAAAAACGCCACGCGAAAAGAGAAAAAGAGGAAGAGTAGTTATAATAATATGTTAACATAAAAAAAAAAAGTGAAAAAAAGTCTCCGGTTGCTGTTGGGATGAAATTCGAGGCCGCGTTTCGTTGCACCTTGAATACCCGTACACATTCATATTTATATATACAGGGTGAGGCACATAAAGTGTTACAGAGCAATAGCACTCAAACTATTGATCATATCCAAAAATGTTTCAGACAAAAGTTTCAGTGTTCGAGAAGGCCGTCATACTGGACCACCCTATTTTTTTTATCGGTGGACGCGCTGAAGCTACGTCAAGGTCAACTCCACTTTTTTAAATGGAACCATGTATTTTTTTTCGATGACATTACCGATTTTAAGACGAATTCAGCGACCTACAACACAAGGTCATTCTAGTCACGCAAAGTATGAAAATAGTCGAAAAATCGAAAATATCGGAATAATCACTTTCAAAGGATCCACTAACCTTGGTTTGGGTCTACCTACAGAAGATGCTCGAAGAAAGAATACGCCGAGCATGTACCGAAATTACACCACAAATATTGGCTGAAGTTAGACGGTCTTTTCATCAGCGAATTAACAAGTGCTTACAAGTCGAGGGTCATCACTTCGAGCATCTTCTGTAGGTTGACCCAAACCAAGCTTAGTGTATCCTTTGAAAGTGATTATTCCGATATTTTTCGATTTTTCGACTATTTTCATACTTTGCGTGACTAGAATGACCTTGTGTTGTAGGTCGCTGAATTCGTCTTAAAATCGGTAATAATGTCATCGAAAAAAAAAATACATGGTTCCATTTAAAAAAGTGGAGTTGACCTTGACGTAGCTTCAGCGCCTCCACCGATAAAAAAGTAGGGTGGTCCAGCACGACGGCCTTCTCGAACACTGAAACTTTTGTCTGAAATATTTTTGGATATGATCAATAGTTTGAGTGCTATTGCTCTGTAACACTTTATGTGCCTCACCCTGTATATATACAAATGAGTAAATGTGTGCGCAGTGTCCCCGTGGCAAGGGCCACGCGCGAGGGAATCGAGAACGGTTCGTTCTTTTCGCAGGCTTGTGGATCTTTGTTCGCAGTAACTCGACAAGATTCGATTCATTCTCGTGTCCCAACGGTTTCTTCTATTTCGGTCTTTTTCGCTCTATCTTTTGTTGGAACTCTCTCTCTCTCTCTCTCTCTCTCTCTCTCTCTCTCTCTCTCTCTCTCTCTCTCTCTCTCTCTCTCTCACTCACTCAGTCCCTCCAAGCGATGATTTTGCAACGACACTTTGTCCCGGCTCGCATTTCCTTTTTTTTAAGCCTAATAACGTTATCCACCTACCTGCTAAATGTACTGCATAATTATTATACTTATTTCGTGATAGGTGTTAATTACTCTCCTGAAGTATTGTTAATCGTAACGAGATTCATTGATTGTTCCTACTCGAATAATGTTAAGGTTAATTACGAAGCTATTTATCAGCCTTGAACGTCTCGAGGAGACGCTGAAAAATTGGATCAGCAATACACAATGATCATTGATTCGTAATGTGAGGACTTAATTTTTTTACGGTTTTTTTGTTCGCCTCTCATCGTAGATTCTTTCTCTCATTACGTTCAATGCACACGGGAGCAAAGGACTCATTCTTTTCGTATTGTTTTCGTCTCATTGCGGTGCTCGGCTCGCGACACGCAACCCCACGCGATTTTAATTTCAATTCATCTCTCATCCACGCGGCTGCCGCCGCCGCCGCCGCGGCCTCGCAAGAGTTCGAGGGGCCGAGGGCAGCTGCGGCGTTCGGTTCTTCACTTGCTCGGATTATATACGCGCGAGCATCGCGTTGGCCAGGCACGTGGCAATAAAAACGCGCGGCAAAACCAACCACGAACAAAAAAAGAACGCAATGAAAAAAAAAAAAAAAGAAAAAAAAAACTACGAGAGAAGAGATACAAAAATTATTATAAAAAAAAAATTCGTTTGAAAGTATGATCGATTGAAATCGATGAAACGTAACTAATGAATAAGAAGTGTGACGAATTGTAGGGAGAAATATCGAACGATGGTTGGAGAGGAAAGGCAAAAGAAGTGAAGAGGCATTGAAAATATCGATGGAAGATGGAAAGAGACAGATCGAGAGAGAGAGAGAGGGGGGGGGGGGGATAGAGAGGGGGGGGGATAGAGGGAGACAACCTCGGAGGAAATTTATGATCGTAAAGACCCAGTCGCGGTGGCTGTATGAACTCAAGCACACCGGCGTCCGTTTAGATCTCTTGCTCGACACTATTTGGCTGCTGGCATGCGTCGTTGTCGAGTTTTAACGGCAAAGTGCCGTGTATAACGTACCACACGAGTTCATTCATTTTTTTTTCCAATCTTTGTCACCGCAAGACTTCTCCCGAACTCGGGCTTTCACACTACCTTCTTTACCGGCAAACCTATAGAAGGTTAAAAAACAATAATCATGGGTAAAAATCGCCCTGCGAATTTTGAAAACTTTCCGGTTTTTTAAGCTCTTTGACGCCTGTTGGGTTGCGCACATTGATCGGTACTTGCAGAAGGGAAAAATTCGTTCGTGAAACATATATGCATTCTCGATTAAAAGTTATTTTAAAGATATCAAAAGATTATTTAGAAATGACTTAAAGATTTTACGACTTCAAAAGATTAAAAAGAAAATTATTTGGACTTTCGATACAATTGAATAATCAAAAGATAAAAGTGTTTCCAAGTTCGCTCGAAGGATCGAAATGAATGTTTTTTTTCACACTCGTACATTTTCATTTACGAATTGTCATGAAATTGGCTCCGTCAATTAGCACGTCTCTAGCAAATTAATTACATCCTGGTAACTGCGAGTGTTCGACAATTAAATAGTATTAGTTTAGTATCGTTTCATCGAGCAGCGAATAAAAAAAAAGGTTATGGGTGACGAGAGCAGAGCTTGGCAAAGAAAGAAATCAATGGCAGTCACGTATTTATGAACAATTGTAGCTACGGGTGATAACTCGATCATCAATCATAATGATCGTATCGCAATCAAAAGCGTAACAATTTTTTGCCGTTTTTAAGCAAGTTATTTAAAAACACTGTAATGAATAAGTCAAATGCCGTAATCGAATGCACGATGTGTTATCGTGTTCATTTCACGGCGATGATTACGCTACGGTAATCGAGCACGTGCGAAAAAAAAGATCGTAATTAAAAAAAAAAAAGTCCAGAGACGTTAAAAAGGGGCCAGGCGCAGTGTCGGCGGCGACAAGTACGACGACGGAAAACGTGGCCTCGTCTTTGCAGGCGCAACTTGTATAACAAATTATCGATAAGCGCGTGCCACATTTGCCTCGTCGCGAAGCCCAAAGAATAAAAAATAACTTTAATAAAAAAAATAAAAATAAAATGAAGTCGTTTTCTCGCGTTCCGGGCGATCTTCTGACCATTGTCGTAATTATCTTTGCATTCTCTTGCTTCAACGCCATGATGGCTTATGGATCTTTCAGTCGCCTCTTTCGGATAAGCATACACGAGGAATTCGAAATGTTTCGATGGGAACGACATGGAATCGTTCGGCCTTCATTTAATTTTTGTTTTCTTTCGTCGTTTCGACATAACTTTCGTGGTTGGAAAGTTTTCAGAATGGTTCGGGTGGAAGTGCATCAGGTTATTTCTCCAAATGCATTAACCTGAATAATACCAAAAATTATTTCAAAAAACGTCCAGCGTCTCCAGCTGGTTCGGATCGGTATCTTCTGGTGATTTTTACATTAATCTCTGGGATCCGATTCGTTATCGAACTAGATCTTGTTATAGAAGTTCGGTATTCTAGCCTGAATCCTATGCAAAGTTTCTATTTGGATTCTGACTAGAGTTCTTGATAGTTCCGAATTAGGATCCTGGCTGAAATCCGATTTGCGAGCGTTACATTTCACTCCCGTATACGATCCGATGTTCGACTCGAAAAACCTAGTCCGAATCGGACTGTATCCATGACAATATTTCTGCACGGCTATTTACGAATTTACGAATCAACGAAAAGAGTCAAGTGTCAAATATTGTTGCTCTGTACTTGGAGCAGAGCGTGTATAAATATATACAGGGAATATTATGAAAATATAAATTGACTAGACTGTCGTTTATTTCTCGGACTGCTAGAATTCGCACGAGAGCGCGTACTTTATGGAGTAGTTTTCTCCATCTTTTCATCTCTCTCTCTCTCTCTCTCTCTCTCTCTCTCTCTGTCTCTCTCTCTCTCTCTCTCTCTCTCTCTCTCTCTCTCTCTCTCTCTCCCTCCCTCTCTCTCTCTCTCTTCACCTTCTTTTCCCCTCCCCTAACCGGGGATTCTCTCATCGCGCAGCCACCCGCGGTTCGTCGAACCTCGTTCGTCCTCTCTCCACGAAGCTGAGACACGAGAGAGAAAAGGAGCGAGAGTGAGTGAGAGAGAGAGACAGAGAGAGAGAGAGAGAGAGAGAGAGAGGCAGAAGGATGAGAGAATAAAAAAAAATGAGAACACAAACTTGAGTTCGTGTGAGAGAGTGCAGAAAGAGCGAACATCGAGAATTGCCACTGCTTGGCAAAAAGGAGCAAAGGATCATCCCCCTCGCCGCCGCCAAAGTACCCAGTCGGCAAAAGCTCGGCCGAAGAGAACGAGAGAAAGGAGAAGACACGGTCCCCTTGGCGCCTTGTTCCCGTCATATGTGCCGGAGAACATTCAAGATTTTAATTGGAGTCGAATAATTATCTATTGCGGGTAACGTCACAGGTCGACTCACGACTCGTAGAAATCGGACCAATGTTACTTCTCCTCATTTTCTTGCCCTAGAAACGTTCTTTTTCGGGCCGATATTCAATCAAATTTAAAACAAAACGCGTTTACGCTTCTCAATTGTAGCTAAATGTTTAAAAAAAATCAAATAAAAAACGTAGTTTACGCGACTGGAGTAAAAATCATTTTACGTGTAAAAATGTACGCGGCGTATACAAGAGAAAATAAATTATCACACAATTCGGTTGACGAGCAATAACAAATTCGTGGCAATTCAATTAAATTCTACGGCATTCAAACCTCTTTATAATTCTCCATCTAATTATACAAACTGGTATAGACCGCGTTTATTGATACTTCGGGGAAACCGCGATTTTCCAAGCTCGCGGTAAATTCTGAATTAATTAATAGTTCGTAGGAGCGAGATGGGTATCGTTGCGGTAAGTGAACTATCGATTACAGCCCGTTTCGGCCACCCACACGACCAATTACTCGCTGCAATATCTGGATATTGCAATTTCATAGAGAAATATTTTTTCCTCCGATCTCCTCGACGAAATTTATATCTCGTCATTAATTTGCCAATTATTGTTTCATCCGCGTACGAATAACCACCAAATTTTTATGACGTTGAAGCTTGCATCGTACGAATGCAACGAAAATTAATTCTTTTTAATCGCTCAATCTTTTTTAGCAGATTTGATTTTTTTTTAATAGAGATTTGTGATCAATCTCTTTTTAGAGTGATGTGTTTTTTTTAATTACAAATTGTGATCAATCTCAATTGGCAAAAAAAAGGCATTGTATTATGATCAAAATAAATAAATGAAAAACAGAATTGAAAAATCGTTGCATTCGAACTATGCAAACATATAAACGTCATTAACCCTTCGTGGTCACCCTGGGTAAAATCGACTCGTCGATCAATTTTTGGCGTAAATATTATATATAATATTTCCCGGCTTCGAGTGGCACTGTATTTACCTAGAATTTCAAGTATTCTTATACCATGAAATTTACCCTCCTTAGATGTCGGAATAAATACCTTTTTTGGGACACGCACTACGCTACTATTTTTTCTCAAAAGTAGCATATCCAAGGAGTATCACGTACAAATTTTAGGTAAAAATGTTGAAAATTCACGAAAATATGATTTTTTTTTTTTTTGATGAATTTATTTCTTATAAATAAATTTTTCGTACATCATCTAGAAAGTTCAAAGCATGTTCCGTAATTTTTTGAACCACTTCGGACGGATAGTTTGGTCACAATACTTTTTTGAAAACTGACTGGGTAGAATCGACCCAAGTGTGACCACCGCGATTGAATTTAAAAGTGTGACAACGAAGGGTTAATTTTTTTAATTCTGCCACAACCCAATTATCGCTCGATCAATCGTACTTTGTGAGAACACAATGCGCAAACATTAGTTTACATTACTTTCCACGTTGGTGAATAATGTTTGTCTATTGACTTCCCGTTTTGGTAATGTATATCCATCAAGATTGATGACCACACGCGATAGTATGGAGCTTGCAACAATTAAATGAGATATTTAATTGTAGCAAGAAATAATAAATTGTGAAAATGTGTTTGGGGTACCGAGTGAATCATTGTTGGGTCAATATTAGCGTGTATGTGAGGAAGAAGAGCGACGGACGAGTTTCGTAGCCTATTGGACGTTTCAGGGCCCTCGTATCAGCCTTGGCGTGTGCGCAATCGATAATTCAACGCTCCAAACGCGTGGCATGTAACAGAGAAACAAATATGCGAGAGCAAGGGTGGAGTGACGGTAAGGGGCAAGTTGCGTCATAATAAATTAATTCAATTTCGTAACTATCGCCTTTGGATCAGTCAAAATAGCTAATCTCGAATTCACTCTCAAATGTCCAATACCAATCGTTCATACGTACATAGAATGCACAACTTTTCCAATTATATTCTCCTCGCAATCAATATATCCACGCAATGCGATACATTGTGAAAAACGTATTGGTGAAATACGATGCAAAATTATGGTAAAACTATTGAGACGTGATTTCCTTTTTACATATTCGTGAAATGTAACAAGACACATGCAGCTGGTGCATTTGCGGATGTGTGTAGTCGATTCTGTGACCAAGTTCACCGGGAACAATTAGCCGAATTACTTTCCTGAATGTTCCGAAGTTAATTTATGAGAGGAAAAGTGGCTTGGTTAAGGTAGTAGTCTCGCCAAAGCGTTTTTCTAGAGATTTTTTATTTTTTATTTTGAGGACTCATTCAGGACACTGTTAAGGCCTTAGGCCACTCTAGGATTTTCCAGAAATCGTTTTTTTTTTGTTAAAAATGTACCTTAGTACCTATAAAATTATATTCCGAAAGATTATGGATGTGAAAAATCTCTGAGTACTCGATTTTCGAATTCTAGCGCAACCCTTCTTGATTCATGTCGTGACATTCTACTAACTTTAAACGCGTTTATCTCAAAACTACATTTTTCAAGTCGGCCGGACTCATAACTCAAACAAATTTCAACCGATTCACTTGAAATTTTAACTGTTCATTTATAATTATATTTTCTGAGGCGCTAGGTAGGATTTTTTTTATTATATTGCATAGTTCCTTTTGTATAAACAATTTTATAACGATTTTCTCATGGCCTTTTATACTTTTTGTTTTAGAAATGCGCCATTTTGACAAAAAAAAACAATATATCAAAAAAATTATATGTACTTCTATAGCTATTCTTATATATAATCGAAAAAACTTTAGTATCTCATCATAATTGAAAAATTATAGGAGCTGTTGGTCCGGTCGTTGACCTTCCAGAGATAAAGGCGTCATCGGAAAAATACTGCACAGTCGCCATTTTGACATGTATCGCTGTGAAAAAATAATTTTGTACAATCAACTACGTGTATAATAAAACCCCTATTCTATAATTACGATTTATTTTATGGTTTCGCTGAAAAAAAATCACAAAATATGCCCTTCTTTTGGCCTCTAGAGTGGCCTAAGGCCTTAAATGATTACCTGCAAAAATTTCAAAAGGATTCACGGTTCCGTTTTCGAGATATTGGCAATCAAAGATTTCATGGTTTCACACGTATTCTTATGGAGAGCAGCGGAAAATTTCACATTTCACGCAATAACTTCGAAACTTTTATAAAGATTTTTTTTTATTCTCAATTACAGAGGAACATATGACGAAGTGGGTTAAAAAAAATCATGAATTTTGACCGTCTAGATTCAGTGATATAGCGATTTAAATAAAGCAATGTCTAGCGACGCTAGGCATTACTTTATTTAAGCTTTCATCGATTGAGCGGAGAATAAACTTTTTAACATGACTGTGGCGAGACTACTACCTTAAGTTATTCCTTTCGCGAACCTAAATATTTAACAATCAACTGATTTTCGCTACTGTAATCTAGTAATGATTCAACAGGGCCCTGGCTTATGCGCCCTCAAAATACGGTAAGGTATCCCTTTCGCGAAAGGAATACCTTAAGGGTGTTCCGGAGTGAAAACGTTTGTCCAAAGGGGCGAGAGCAGAGGGAGAGCGAGAGAGAGAAAGAGAGAGAGAGAGAGAAGAAAAAACGAGATTAGCAAGTGGTACGCCAATGGCGTTACCATGGGAACACCTTTCTCGTGTGGACCACGAAAAGGAGAGAGCCCACGGTAGAGAAAAGAACCCTCAGACCGTCACGAACCATGTATCGTTATCCGAGGTGTATGTGTGTAAAATGTATACGTGGGATATACACGTAAGGCATCAAAACCGTGGATGCGACCTAGGAATTTTCTTTTTCTCTATCTCTACTTTTTGCGTATATCGAGAAGAGATGATCAGAATGGAAATATATTCCCCTACGTCTCGACCGTCGTAAATTACGAATTATGCAAAATACGATTGTGCGGATAAGCGAGGAAAAAAAAAAAACGTAAAAATAAATATATACGAGGCTTGTCGATATATGGCTGAAAAATCGAGCAACCCTTTGTCTCTGGATCGGGTCGATACGATTCGAGTTATCGTCCCTTGGATACGCGCTTTATTAGCTCATCCTTGGAGGATCGCTTTCGGCATTACAATGGTACACTTTTACAGAGTGAGAAACGACGTGTGTCATCGCTAGCAAGGGAGATTGGTAAATATTTGACAAAAAAAAATCCTTCATCGCACGGATACGAACTTCCCCAAGTGTGGAATACAAATGTGATAACGTTTTATCGATCCGTCAAAAGTGTACAGAGTGTATATACAGTGGGTAAAAAAAAAGTACTTGTACACCGCGTGTTTTTCAAATTGACCGAAGAAAAAAAAAAAAAAATACTTTAGCATTTTTTTTCGACAATTTTTGTCGAACATTTTATTTTTCTTCGAAAAAAAAATGCTTAGGCATTTTATTTTATTTCGCTGGATAATTTGAAAAACACGCGGTGCGCAAATACTTTTTTTACCCACTGTATATATATATATAGGAGCCTTGACGAGGAACGCCCCCACAACTCCACAATTCAAAATGCATACATTTCTCCTTGCGCCCATATCTTCGACGCAATCTTTACGAAAAAAATGATACTAAAAATACACAAATTTAGGTAAGACCTCCGTACAAATTGTAATATCAGTAGAGTCTCGCCCAATCGTTTGTGCCAGAGAATGCAAATTATTCCTCTTTTTACGCTTTCTTCTGCACTTGCTCAAAATTTACATACAATCATAGAAACGTCAAATATTTCTTCAAAATGAACAACGGTTGAAAATTCGTGATTCTCTGGCCGCCTTGCGAATATTTCGGCTTGCACTCCATTAATACCTATTGAATTTACAATCAGCGGGTTCGCGCGCGTAATTAATGACTGAATGTCTCATTGAGGAGAAGGCGGAAGGAAAAATTAGGAATGAAAAATGAAGATGGAGGTGAATATTGATGGTAAAAAAAAAACAAACAAAAAAAAAACGAAGTGAGACACGGGAGAGCCCGGGGCGAGACGCAAATTTACCGGTTGTATAATTTTGCGTCGAAATGTCTACGTACGTGCACTTTACACCCACGCATCCACATATGTATGTATATATACATGTAGAGAGAGAAAGATTATATATATATATATATATATATATATATATATATATATATATATATGTGTATATATATATATATAGAGAGAGAGAGAGAGAGAGAGAGAGAGAGAGAGAGAAAGTGAGTGTATGCAACGTACCCAGCAACGAGCGATTAAGAAATCACGTGTGATATAATTTTCGGCTCGCACGTGTCACATGTCCGGGAGTAGAAAGAGAAAGAGAGATTGTAGGTTATGGTGGGGGGCAATTCATGTCGAGAGTCGTTTCAGCCCACTCCTATTTGTGTGCATATACCTGCGTGGCAGATTTATGTACACATACACAAACACTCACACGTAAGCGCGCGCGCGTATATATATATATATACCTATACAGGGTGACAATTAAAAGGTGACGATGTGTTTTTTAAGGGTCTGGCGCGGAAATGTGGCCACCGAAAAAAAATATGATGTTTAATGTTTCATGAGTCCTAGTTAAAAAAAAGTATAGCGTATTTTTGTGATTAGTAGTATTTGCCAAAGTTCCTCTTTAATTTCCGCAGAATGGAGATAATTAAATTCAAAATACGAAACACTTCTAAAAAAAAACTTTTTGTAAATGTAATTGAATTACTTTTATCCACTTAAAAATGTATAATTTTTTTTTCTTGTTGATGGGATGCACGAAAAAAAATTTTCGAGAGTATTTCACATTTGGAATTTAATTATCTTCATTCGGCTGTACTCAAAATTAAATTTCGATTTCTTTCCGGTATGCTTGATTTTTTCGGGCAAATATAATTCATCATAAAAATACACTATCTTATTTTCGAAGAGGACTTGAAAAATCATCGGTACTTAGTTGGCGATTCTCTTCGAGTCTGATGCAAAAAAAAATGTAACACACGGTACGTGTGTTACAAATAAATATCTTTGAAAAATTAATCTATACATGTAAAAAAGTTCCCTGAGTGATTGACTGACATGTAGACAACGCGCAGCCTAAACCGCTGAAGATAGAAACATGAAATTTGAACGATATGTTCTTTAGAAGCCGAAGAGGTGGACTAAGAAAGGATTTTTCGAAGACGAACTCCTAAGGGGATGAAATGGGGTGTAAAAGTTTGTATGGAAAACTGTCTTCTTTGCGAATATTTACTTGAAACTCGGTATAAATATTCTTCAAAATAAATAATGAAACGTATATTTTAGGAATGTTTAAAACATCCCCTAATTACGGGTGCAACGGGGTGTTGGAGTTTCTATTGAAAAAACGACTATCCTCCTTTAATCTCATTGAAATTCCGACGGATATATGTTCCTTAACCTTTTAAGGACGGGGCTGGTCGATATATCGACCAGCAATTAGGCTTGGGACTCCAATTGAGAAATTCATCGATTTTATTGATATCTTTCATGTAAAAAAAAAGCCGATTTCAATGGAAATTTCCCCGTCCTTAAAAGGTTAAAGGGCGTGAAGGTTCACTGAGAAAGGATTTTTCGAAAAATCAACCCCTAAAAGGATGAAATGGGATGTAGAAGTTTGTATGGAAAATCGTATTTCTTGCGTATATAAAAAAAAAAAGTATTATTTGAGCGCCCCGAGGCTCCAATACCTTGAAGCCAAATTCAACGAGTGCAAAGTCGCGGGCGAAGGTTACTCCTTCAATAAAGTATAAGCGGGTGTATAAGCTCATTAATCCACTATAATAAGTCTCGATTCGATAAAATAGTTCAAACGTCAACGACCAAATTTACAACTGTGACTATCTCACACAAAACTCACATATATGCACAAACACATGTGTACGTGTATGTGCGCGCGCGCGCGTGTACATATGAATTTTTCGAAGCAAGGAGATCGATAGAGAAAGGCCGAAAGGAGAGGCAAAGCGAGGGAGAATCTCGGGGCCAAAATGGCGAGACAGCGATGTAACGAAACCAAACAGCCAAGGGAAAAGACTTTATCCTTGAATTACTTGCGAAACGCGCGTATTTCGGCACTCTCCCATCTCGTTGTCGCAACTTTTGCGGACCAAAGAAAATCTCTCCTCAAGTCACACAAGCGTTCGCGCGCGCACGATCGATACGCGATCTATATTTATCGCGTATATTCGTGTATTTGGACACACGTCAATGCAAGGCATGCGCATACGATACAAGCGCACAAAGTCGATAAGCTTTGCGTGCACACACACACACACGCGCGCGCACGCACACACACACACACACACGCACACACATACACACAAACGGAAATGTGTGAATCTACCATCGAATATAATTCATTCTCATGGCGGTACACTTTCTCAGAATGGCCGTTTCCTGAAATCCGTCGATGACCTCGTGCGCCCACTGTAGACGAGCGGGACACCCTCGAGATAAATCCTACGCATTTTTTTCGCGAAGATTTTATCAACCTACGTATTATATATATATATATATATATATATATATATCAGGGTTCGTAGAAATCCGATATTTATTATAAATATCGAAAATATCCGATATTTTCATATATAGTATATCCGATTTTTTTATATTCATAAAAATAACCCCTATTTTTTTTACTGTTTTTAGAGGGTGTTGCGAATTTAAAAAAAATATAGATGTGAAATTAAACACCAATCAACCTACATATTATATATATATATATATATATATATATATATATATATATATATATCAGAGTTCATAAAAATCCGATATTTTGATATATATCCGATTTTTTTATATTCATAAAAATAACCCCTATTTTTTTACTGTTTTTAGAGGGTGTTGCGAATTAAAAAAAAATATAGATGTGAAATTAAACACCAATCAACCTACGTATTTTATATATATATATATCAGAGTTCATAAAAATCCGATATTTTGATATATATCCGATTTTTTTATATTCATAAAAATAACCCCTATTTTTTTCCTTTTTTTTGAGTGTGTTGCGAATTTAAAAAAATATGGATGTGAAATTAAATCCCAATCAACCTACGTATTATATATATATATATATATATATATATATATATATATATATATATACAGGGTGAGGCACATAAAGTGTTACAGAGGAATAGCACTCAAACTATTAATCATATCCAAAAATGTTTCAGACAAAAGTTTCAGTGTTCGAGAAGGCCGTCATACTGGACCAGCCTATTTTTTTATCGGTGGAGGCGCTGAAGCTACGTCAAGGTCAACTCCACTTTTTTAAATGGAACCATGTATTTTTTTTCGATGACATTATTACCGATTTTAAGACGAATTCAGCGACCTACAACACAAGGTCATTCTAGTCACGCAAAGTATGAAAATAATCGAAAAATCGAAAAATATCGGAATAATCACTTTCAAAGGATCCACTAACCTTGGTTTGGGTCTACCTACAGAAGATGCCCAGAAGACCCGAAGACTGGTCTTCGGGTCGAAAGACTATGGTATTCTTTGAAATTTCAACACTTACAAAAAGTATTGCGAGTATTTTGGAATACAAATACTCCGAAAGCTCATATCCACGTATGTAGATGGAAAATATAACTAAAGCAGGCTTTTGCGAATGGGAATATCGAAGAAAATTCCTTCCGAAAGACGTAATCTGCTATATATCTAATAATTGTGCACTTTTCGTCAGAGCAGAAAGCGAGCAAGTATTCGGACTCGTGAACGCGCGCGGCCTCTCAAGGCGTTCTTTCTTCGCGCGTTTTACGTTTTCGAAGCAACTGTTCTATAATTGGGGCTCTTGAAAATTTGGTCGATCATAAATCGTACCAGTTTATGCGGACGACCCAATACGTACGATATTACGTTTATTATTTCCTCGTTTTTTTTTTTCTTTCGTTTCTACCTGCCATTTATCGAAACGAGGTTTCGACCCGCGATCTCGCAAAAGCGAAATACATATATATATATATATATACACACACACAATTACACGATGTGGGACACAACATTTTTATTTAGCGATGAAAGAAAAGAAATCTCAAAAAAAAAATAATGATTATCGACAGCAAAGAGAGTCCGCGGTCCATATAATTACGATATGACGCAATTTTCGATCGTAAAACAAAAAACCGCGCGTCCGTGCCGAGTTCTTTTTTAATGCTCTTGTACAGTGACAGATGTGTCGTTAATATCGACGTTACAGAATGCGTTTCGACGTTGTTTGGCAGCTCGTTTTGTTTTTTCCTTTTTTTATTTCCCTTTTCCGTTTCTTTTCTTACGTTTCGAGACGTGGTTTGAGACGGAGAGAGAGAGAGAGAGAGAGAGAGAGAGAGAGAGAGAGAGAGAGAGAGAGAGAGAGAGAGAAAGAGGATCATTGAAATTCAAAGATGCAGAAAGTTTGTTGCATCGAGGGAGGCGATTTTTGTAAGACCATGACATACACGCGCGGTACACCATTTCTCACACAACGGACCTGAGAAATGAGAAGTCTCGTTGCGTGTGTGCGTTTGCGTCTCGGCCGGCACTGCATTTTTGTCCCTCGCGATCGCGTTCTGCGCACAGACAACGGCAAGAGGAGCGAGATAAGAGAGAAAGAACGATAAAGAGAGATGTAGAGAGAAGCAAAGATGCGAAGGAAGGACACAGAGTGAGAGAAATGCAGGATGGAATGAAACAGACGCGCATATAGTGAAGGGAGGACTGCCGAGTGTTCGGGAACGTCCCAAAGTGCATTTCTCTCTCTCTCTCTCTCTCTCTCTCCCTCTCTCTCTCTCTCTCGCTCTCTCTCTTTCTCATCTTCTCGTTTCTCGCAATCTTTTCATCTCGAGCTTTCTTTGCGTCTGTATATAGACGTTTCTTCTCCGTTTCATTTCGCTTTCTCGAAACTTTGCGTGCGCGTGGTTAATGCAAAAGAAATCTTCTCGCTCAGAGCGTTGTTTAGCTTCGATGCACTCGAGCGTTTAATAATTGAATACGAGCATCTTGTATCGTACCTGAAAAATCATTTTCTGATCATTCCCGTAAGAGGTTCTTGACCAGTGACATATATGTTATTTTTTTTTTTCAACAACATGAGAATGACTTCGAAGCCTGATACGTCAAATGCAGCTTAAAATCATTAGGAAATGTTCCTTGATTCTTCATCACTCACGGACTGTTGAAATATCGGGCTACGTGTATGACGTATTTTCTGCGAAATTGAGCTGAAAAATTGTAAACAAAATTAATCAGCTGATAGAAAACATTGGCGAAAGTATTCAAAAAATGTAGAAAAAACTCGCGTGTCGAAATGATAGTCATGCTACGGGGATATCCCAGCAATATTTCTTTACTGCTTCTTCCACGCGGACTTTAACTTCTATCGGAAAGACGTATTGTACGTGTACAATGTGTAGTGCGTGCACGATATGTAAGAGCTTGTTGCACTTGCGTTTCAGTAAGCACGAGAACAGCAGCGTAAGAGGGAGTCGTGCTCAGAAAAGTGCCCAGAGGGGGGGGGGGGGGGGGGAGAGGGAGAGGGAGAGAGAGAGAGAGAGAGAGAGAGAGAGAGAGAGAGAGAGAGAGAGAGAGAGAGAGAGAGAGAGAGAGAGAGGGAGAGAGAGAGAGAGAGAGAGAAAGAGAGAGAGAGAGAGAGAGAGAGAGAGAGAGAGAGAGACGCACACCGGCGGCGTGTTGTCGGTCGCGCGCATCCCACCCGTGGTTTCCGCCGGCCTTGGAGCCACTGAACCACCTCCGTGGTTCAAACGATTCGATGTTGCAGTGGTTCCCAACGAGGCTAAGTCGTCCTCTCTCTCTCTCTCTCTCTCTCTCTCTCTCTCCTCTCTCTCTCTCTCTCGCTCTCTCTCCCGCTTTCTTTATCGCCGTCCTCTTTCTCTTTCTTTCATACTGCCCGAATGTCCCTCAGAAAACAAAATAAATGCACGCCGTTGAATGCATTTTGCAAATTTTGCTTTTCCACCATGATTTTTTCATTCATTTTCTTCAGTTACGTTCTCGCGTTTTTTTTCGTCTAATTTTCGTCCCCGTTTTTCATCAATTTCCTAATTATTCACCAATTTTTGTGAATTGTCTCTGTGAACGGTTCTCTCTGCAAATTATTTTAATAATTATTATTATTACCATTACTTAAAATTGATTTAAACTTTATCATTTAGGTTTGTTTGGGTTTGTTGTTCCATCGTACGGCTAGACTCCCTTTCAGTTGCCCACCTTATTGGTTTTTATGCTATTACTTATATACCATTACTTTAATATTATTATTATTTTTCATTTATATGCTTTTTTTACGATTTTATTGCTCCGCGCAAGACACTTCCTCAGTTTGCTCTGGGAAATTATTATTATTATTATTATTGTTTTTGTATTATTATTATTAACCGACTTTTGTCCTCACCGATAACGATTGCATTGCGATCTCGGGAAACCTAGGTTCGCGTGGGCGAAATACATTTATCGCCCTGCTTGCTCTTCGCACCTCGGGCGGCAGAAGTTTGCACGGAGAAAAAAAAAGATAGCTGCAAAGGAAATGCGTATAAAAGCAAGTGGTCGGAAAATAAGTAATGCACCGTGATAGCGTAGAGTTTTGATAGTCCTAGTTATGTTTTACGTCGTGAACTTGTTCTCTTTCATTATTATCGGTAATAATAATACGAAGTGAGTGGGGAAAAGCGAATCGAGAGGGAGAGGGAGAGAGAGGGAGAGAGGGGGGGGGGGAAGAGAAAGACGATAAGATAAACGCTGTGCGAATTATTATTTCCATTTAAAATAAAACTCATTGCGAATATTCCTGCGGCAATTTTATTCATTATTTTGCGTCCTCGTAGAGGGAGTAGAAAAGATTTTTTTTTTCTTCGAAATTACAACGGACGTATGTTGAAAATATTGCGAAAGATCAAAAATGACAGTTGTCAAAAAAAATCATAAATCAAAAGAGGTGATACCTAGAAATTTGTTTATTACCAATGACCGTTTTTCTCGAAATGTCGTTTTTCAAAACGGTGTACACTCTCAAAGGAAGAGTTTTCAAGCTATCCGTTTCAAATGTTGACACAAAATTATTCACGCCATTCTTCATCTTGCTATGGAAGCGTTTTTTTTTTTTTTTTTTGAAATCTTCATATTTCTTTTAACGAAAAACTGTCGCAAAAATAGGCTAAATTCGATACTTTTTTTTCAAACCACCGCCAATTTGTCAATTTTTATTTTAAAAAAACCTCCATAGCAAGATAGCGGCTTTCATACTGATTAATAATCTCTTTACAAATTTTGTTTCAAATAATATTTACGGCCACAATCGTGTACACCGTAAAGACTTCTTTTTTTCGAAGACATTTTCAACCGTTAAAAAAAATGTAAAAAAATAAATATAAACGTTTAAAAATCTATTTTCTATTCTTCATGAGTGCTTTGATTTGACGTAAAAAAAAATCAGACTGATTAGCGTATTTTAACCATCGAAAAAAAAATCGCGAAAATCAGCTATTTTTCGATCCGTTACACTGTGATGATCCCCTAAGTATAAACCTTTCCTCCTTGCCGCCTGTCCCGCAAAGATACTCATCAACTTCCTCAAAAAGCGTTTGGGATAAAATTTGGCGTAAAATCGCTCAAAAAGGTTTGGATTGTACGGGACATTCAATGTTATTTGTTTTCCTAGTTTTTTTTTTAATACTTTTTAGTCACGTTTTTTCCCATTGCTAGAGATAGAAGTGCATTGCGAATGCATTTCTCGAGAGAGGCGTGTATATGACAAGAAGTATCAGAAGTTCGAACAATAAAGTCCCATCAGAAGATGAAGCGAAGAAAGTTTTCGCCTCGCCGGTTGTTCTCGTGTCTCCCTCTCGCGTGCAACTGTATTGTATATCGCGAAAAAAAAGGGCCTAACAAAGACAATTTTAAGTCGCGAATCGATGTGACTTGAGACTTTTCGTAAGACGAGCTATTGGACGTAGAAAAAAAGTTCTCCGTGGGGAATCTCGTTTCTCGAATGCGAAGCACGCGTCTCGGGCTTCTTCCGTTCTTCCTTCGTGTCGTACGACTGGGACACGAGAGACTTGCGACGACGCGGTAACGACGGCAGCACGACGAAAACAGTAAAACGCGAACGGGGGCTTCTCCCTCCCACGTAGCGATAGACCGACAATCTTTCGCACGTATATCGCCAATTGATAAAAGAATAATCGCCATTTGCGCCGCGTAAGAAAAATTCCCAATGCCACTATTTTTGCCGGTTTTTTTTTTTTTTCACGTTGGAAATTCATTTTTAAATAATCCTTTTTAAGGGGTTACACTAACTTGGCGCTCGGACAATTAAGTATAATTTTTTTTAAATGTTTGACGCGACTATTAAATATGTAAAATCATTTTTATTTTCACAGATACATTATAGTTTTATGAACAAAATGAAGAAAAAAAAAAAATTAATGGCGGAATTTTAAGTAGTCTAGAAGGATTTTCTTTTGAAACTGGTGGACAAAATATCCCGAGATCTACTCAACCGATTTTGATGAGATTTATACTATACATTCTTTATAATATTAGCTAGGATCAAGCAGAGGATTTTTTTTATTGGATGCTGCGTTCATTTTTTATTCTTTTTTTTTTTTTTTTTTAAATTTTGATAAAAAAACAGTTTTTTTCAAACAGCTGTTCTTTCTACAATAATTTATATTTTTATTTAAATTTCTTATTTTTAATTTTAAGGGAATTTTTTTTTTCAGGCGATGCCCGACAGAGAAAAAAATTCCACCGTCGGCACGGATTTTCAGAAGAGGGTCCTACTAGACGATTTATATCCTCACCATGAAAAAAAAAAATTAGCTCATAAAACTATAATGTATTCGTGAAAAATAAAAATTATTTTATATATTTGATAGTCGCGTTTCAAATTTTTCTTTATTTTTCTAAGTATTAGTCTTAGCGCCGAGGTGGTGTAACATCTTAAGTAAAAAGTCTAAAATTATCGCGATTTTAACTCAAAAATTCGAAAAACGAATAATTAAGTCGGATCCTATGGAATCCTCCAAACACTGAAGGAAAATTACCGTGGCTTCGTTTACAATTCGACTTTGCGTAAAATCACGCGAGGTCTCTGACGAGCGGTTGAAGAACCAAAGAAAGGAAAAAAAGAGAACGTTAAATTCGAAGAAAAATTCTATGTTTAGCCTAGATTATAAATATTTCTATAAGTCGAAAAAGTTGACGAAAGGCACACGAGGGGGACCACACAGAGAGAGAGAGAGAAGGCGAGGAAAAAAGCGGCAGAGAGACCGACGATGAGCCTCATAAAGAGTTGAAAACTTTCGAAATGGCGTAACCAAGTCAACGAAGATATATAGTCGCGCATCTATATATCAATATCCTGACTGTCGAAAGGACGTGAGACGAGAGCCTGAAAAATCGGCAATTTTCAAAGTTGCGAGACCTTTTTATTCCAAGCTATCGCCGTGTTCGCATACGTACGGAAATTTACTTGATCTTCGTGGGCCCCCTGTTGAAAGGTTCCCCAGGCGATCCACCCTCGCCAAAATTCAGGTATACCGAGGCAAAATACCTTGCGCGTTTTGTCGACTACTAGCGCTCTTTCCAAGAGAGCGTTACAGCCCCGAAATCATTTTATACCCAAAAAGGTACGTATATATATGTGTTTGTGTGTATATGCGTGCACGTTTCGTGGCTCATCCACTTTGTTGGGTCCCGTTTGCCTGTTCTTTCGAGCCCCAGGCCCGAAAACGATGCCGAACGAATAAGAAAAAAAAAAAAAAATCACGACAAAAAAATAACGCAAGATGAATCGAGAAACTCAAAAGTCTACTCTCCTTCTATCATCGTGTGCCTGTGGACGTACACTGAGAAAAATGTATGGCGTTTACAGCAATATTTTAACCATGTTTTATATTTCCCTGCGGGGACCATAATATTTTATAGTCATAGTTACTGCCAAAAATATAGTTCATTGTCCAATTATATATACAATGATATAGTAGATTTTCATAAAATAAACATTCCCTTACACTATCAAAAATTAAGTCCCCCACGATCCTAATAGCGAAGAGGACTAAAATATATATTACATTGATGAAAATGTTGCTTGTGATTTGCCACGATGTTCATAGTGATTTGTACCATGTTATACGATACGACCTGCTATATGCATAATAATGTGTGCCCTACAAGAACAGAAGGTTAACTACAAGAAGAAGTGTTGAACTGATATCCTAATTTTGCAATTCAACAAACATACTATGTAAGAGTTTGGAAAAAAAAACGCGTATTTCTTAAAACTACTAAGCCGTGCTCGCTCCAGCTGCAAATGATTTACGTCTTTGCTATAAGTAAACATTACACGGAGAGGATTAAATGTTAAAAATTACCGTGCAGTAACGGCAACCAGATGACAACCCTGAAACTTCGCTTATTATTACTGAGTAAAACACAGATTTTCACGAAAATAAAATAAAATTTCTTCTTCAGATAGAAAATTTTACCAGATTTTCTAGTAAATTTTGATGTGTAACAAAATACGCAAAACTTAAATTTAAAAAATATATAATATCAGCGAAATTTTACTGTGCATTTTATTATTTTATGCCTTTCAAAAATGTCTATAAAAAAGTATCGTCTTTATAACAGTTATTTTAAGATTTATTATAAAATTTAATAAGTGTTATAGGAAAATGTATTGTGTTCTCGGTGTAAAAATTATCGTGTGTGCTACCCTTCTTGTATAGTGAAATTTTAGCTACGTATTTGAAATTTTCTGTAACGTGAGTTAAAAAAAAAAAAACTTGTCGCATACGAATTATTATGCTTTTCTCACTTGTCACCACATTGAAATATATCACGGTAATTTTTACCGTGAAATTCACGACAAAAATTACTTTTTAATTCTCTCCGTGTACCATAATTTCATTCGAATAGTCACTGCACAAGGTCTTTTAGCAAATTATACTCAACAAACGTTAATGTTAACGCATATGAATTGTACGAAATTAAATAGAATAGTAGAAGTTTGACTTGAACAAAACCTAACGTACAGTACAGAACATTAGTATTTGTGCGTCGATTTCGTGATAGCACCAAATTAACCATGTTATCAACCCTTTCACAATAGTTTACAATTGTTTCGGGGATATTAGATAGTCGAACACCTCACCCAAATCGCATATTTAGATATACTATTCGCTTATAGTTGTGTTAAACCATATTATGATTGTAGTGTCAATAAATTTCAGGACATTTTTTACTATTCCTTCTTTTACTATGGCCACTTGTAAATGCCATGGACTTTTCTCTCTGTGCACATATATTTATGTGTGTGCGTATACGATAACCGCGACGTGCCATACGTGCTCAAAAACTGAAGCAACTTACCACCATAAAAAAAAATACGATTTGCTGTTTTATTAACGATTTCGTTTTCGATCCTGACAATTCGCTCGACCATGAGAGATAGACCGAACGGACAATGGCCGAATGATGTATCGGAGGCTTCAACGTAGTTTTTTTTTCTCTTTTTTTTAGCGAATTCTTATTTTTTCCTGGAATACTAACCGGAACATCTTGCCCAAGCTTATCATTATTATTATTCGAAACGGTATGTGTATTTTGTTTCTACCTGATTGTGAATTTGTGTCAGGTGTCGTTGATGAACTTCGTGGAAGAAGGCTCTTTTTTTGCCTCTTAATTTTGTACCTCCGAATCAATAACCAACGTGGATCCGACGATATCGTCAAAACCTATCGAATTCGCCAGCGCCCAGAGCGACGGCTTTTACTATGAAAATTCACGATGACTAGATAATTTCATTTTTACAGCCACTCGAACGGGAGAAGTTTGGCAAGATGTTGCACGAGCTTTTAACGCGGAGAGGCATCGTCCCGAATCGCAATTGGCATTGGCTTCGATACATTGAGAATACAAACTTTGCAAACTGTGAGAGACGTAATTGCAAATTTTGTGACTGCGCATCAAGGAATAGCAGACGTAAAATAAAAATCATACGAAAAATCAAGAGGTGGATGAGGTAGAACCTGTCGAAGGATCGTGTGTGCATTGAATACGAGACGAAAGAACAAGAGAGAGAAAGAGAGAGAGAGAGAGAGAGAGAGAGAGAGAGAGAGAGAGAGAGAGAGAGAGAGAGAGAGAGAGAGAGAGAGAGAGAAGAGAGAGAGAGAGAGAGAGAGAGAGAGAGAGAGAGAGAGAGAGAGAGAAAGAGAAACGGGCGGCAAGTAGAGAGTGCGGGGGAGTGGGAGGATCGGCAACGAAACCTGCAGACACAAATAAATAGCAAAAACTTAATAATAGAGAGCACACGAACGAGCCGAAGATCTCGGGTTCGCGGGACGCCAAGGCGAGGAGGACCGCAGGAAAAAGAAGACATGAGAGGGAAACAGAAAGCGAGAAGGAGAGAAAGGAAGAAAGGAAAAAGAGAGGAGAGAGAGAGAAAGAAAGAGAGAGAGAGAGAGAGAGAGAGAGAGAGGGAAAAGGAGAGCGGGAGAAAAGAGGAAGAAAGGAAAGGAAAGAGGAGAGCGAGATATATTATCCACATCAGGAGCAGCAACAACAGCAGCCCAGAAGCGGCTCGCTTTTGTCTCAAGGCGAGCCAGCCTCTCCTGTTGGGGGGCTCGCTTCGATCTCGAGGAGGAACCCTGCCCGATAGAGGGAACACACTCTCGTACAACGAACGGAAAAGAGAAAGAAAACGAGAGATGAGAAACTTGGCGGAGACAAAGGAGAACACCCTTGATCTCGCTTTAAATCCTTGTACAGATAAATATATACATATATACATGCATATACACGCGTGCATAATTCAACGAAACGACGATGCGGTATCGACAAGAATTTTTCAAAAGATTGAAAACCCCGTGAAAATTATTACTTAGAATTTCTTAGTTTTAATACTTTAATGTTTTAATATTAATACTTTAATAATAATAAAAAATTATATATATGAGGCCTCCCACGCCATTTCACGTAGCCCGTGACCCCGACCATTTTTTATTTTCCTGATTTTTTTTTTCGTAAAATTGTACCCCATGAAAGGAATATCCACGTCAATTTTTAAATTTTTATCATTTTTCTTTTAAGAGTTATAAGTTTCCAAAAAATGTCAATTTCGGAAGTTTTGGAAACGTTTAATCGCTGATAACTCCTGAACTAATTCGACGAATGTCAATATATATTTATATATATTTTTTTCATTTTGAAGCATACTTTCATGAAAAAATATGAAAAAAAATTATCAATTATACTGGACCACATATTTTTTGCTTCAAAAGTGAAAACTATTTTTTTCAAAGATGATTGCCATTTAAAATTATTTTCAAAAAATTCTTCAATATAGAGTGACCCATTCTATGACTTTTAACACTAGTCTCATCGTGAGCCCATTTTTCCTTCCATTTTTTTTAGGCTAGGTAAAAATCTACTTGAATATTTGAATATTTCGTACTTTTTGGGGCAAATTGATTTTGACATCGAATCGTCGAGATCACAGTCGAATCTTGAATGCCTTTAACATCCTCTCGTTGACCGCTCTGAACTTTCTCGCTTCGTCTCCGATCGTCTTTGTTCGCGTGGCGAGTACTTTGACTCGCCCAAAAATTCGAGGAAATATAGGTAAGATGTATTTTTGGAGAGAATAAAAGACCGCAAGTCCGGAATTAATCATTCTGCGTGATATTTGGGAAAAGGCGTGACGAGTGAGAATTAGAATGAGAGAGCGAGAGAGAGAGAGAGAGAGAGAGAGAGAGAGAGAGAGAGAGAGAGAGAAAGAGAGAGAGACTACGAAAGGAACAGGTAGTCCTTGAAGCGTGCCGCGAATCGCTAAATTGTTTTTACGAATGTTTGGGATGTTAATGAACTCCGCGTGCTCAAAAGTGAAAAACAGGCTGACAAATTACTGTTGTATGGAGAAAAAAAAATAGCTCTAGTTTGTACTCAAAATATAATGAAAATACCCTTGAATTTCCTGTTAATTTTGCCACTTAAAATCATTTTTTGAAATAATAAAGCTGTACCGGTGCAATAAAAATTCAACGGATTTAAACATAATAATAATAACAATATGGAGAAGATTTCAAAAGCGATAGTGCTTAAGGTGCGATCGTCATTGAAGCTGTGACTGTTGTTAACAATGCCGCAACATCAACCAACGCTTGTACATAACGTTCGTTAGTATCGCGTCGACAATTGGCCAGTAGTACTCGAAACGAGGTTATCAATTTTGCAATAGTAAGTTACATTATTCTCATTAGAATATATATTGAACTCAATTTGATTGTCCAATGATTGAGCTCTACTGATTATTACAATTATGAACTATTTTCTTTGACAAAAAAAACAGCTCAATGCTATCTCCGGTGACCCAAATATTCTAAACGAGACTTTGGGTAATCGTATAAAAAAAAAAACCGTACGCAGATTGAATCTATTAGTTTTTGTTCCTCTTTTCGCCGATGTGAGGATTCGATATATTTTTTTTTTACTATCGCGCAAGATTTGTCAATTATGAGGTTGGATGAGTTTTCGATTTTCTTATCAGATATTTTCTATCAGTAAATCTTGAAAGGAAATGTTTTTACGCTTCTAAAACTTTGCTAATAAATACTCGATTAATGGATCCGTTGCGCTTCTTCACACGAGAAATTGGTCGATACAATTAATGGACCGCGTGGCTCAGTCTTTAATTTGTTCATATTTTTATTATTTTGTATATAAAAATGTATGGCAGCTTAATTGAGTTTTTAGAAGAATTTAAACAAGAGCATTTGAATGGAGTGTAAGATCATTGCAACGATAAAACAATTAAAAATCGTATTATTCTGTTTTTGTTAATCAATATTTCATTTCCCTTCGCTCAAATGTTTACCAGAATTTATCACAATTAAATTCAAATGATCATCTATTTATTTTAGTTTAATTGTACACGAGCCATACCGTCAAATCTCCGCAAGGACAGAAACGTGAAGTAATCGGATAAGAATAAAAAAAAGTATGAAAAGGGAGAGAGAAAACGAGTGAGGGCGTCCATGGTTAGTAGATTGCAAGACAAAGAAGTGTCTCTCTCTCTGTCTCTCTTTTCACGAGGACGACGAGAGACCGAAGCAATCACGGCCACTGCCATGTGATCGAGAAAGAAATCGAGGGTGTCTGCGTTTTTTTTTTTTTTTTTTTTTTAGAACTTTTACTCCATCGAGATCGAGAATGGATGGGTGAGCTCAGGAAAAAAGACAATATCATAGGTTGGTGAGTATAAAAAGAAAAAAAAATCAAAATTAAATAGAGTGCAGGAGAAGAGAGAAGAAGCCAGTTGGATAAGGATCGCCGCAAGTCATTCTCACCCAAATTCGCGAGTTATCCACTCGTGTTACTTGAATCGTAATTTTTTACGTTTATCTGTCCCTTTTACACGCTACTCTCGCCTCTTGTAACGAGGCTCGCGAATCGACTTTTTCTTTTAATGCGAGGCCCATAAGCAGCCCATTATAATCTTCTCGATTTTACGACAAAACTTTTCGTAAGGAAATCCTCAAAACTTCACTGGTACCGCCGATTTTTAACGATGAAATTTTATGCAATTGGAATTTAAATGTTCTCGCCGATATGACAGAAGATCTTTGGTTAATTTTATTTTATTTTACGTCGTTGATGTTTTTACATCATTTGTAGATGTTCATTCGTGAACGACGATTTGAAAAGAAAAAAAATATATAAATGATCGTAATTCGTGGATTTCAAAATGTGCAAAACCAAAGACAAAATCATTTGACGAAATCGACATGGTACGACGTGAATTACGAAAAAAATAATAGTACAGAATTTTAGAATAATTTCAGAAGAGTGCACTGATAAAAAAATATATTTTATTTAAATAGGATCTATTTAAATTAAATATTTTTTTCCTTGTCTCGCAGCCTATTACGACCATATTTGTTTCAAATGTTTTTTTTTATTTGTTCAAGCTATTCTTTTTGAATATTAAATATATTCAAATTAAATAAATAAAAATAAAACACGATATATCGCATGAGTACGAGAAAGGAATTCATGACATAAAAGTGCGGTGAAAAAAAGTTAAATTATTTTTCTTTTTTTCCACTAACAAGGCAGTTATTTGGAAAAAAAAGAAAGGCATCGTCGTGCTTTTTATTAACAAGCGTGACTATTCATGTATAGAAAGACCCTTTTCCTCAACTGCAGAATGTTACAACAGTCTTCTAATGAAAATGAAGCCATGAGATTTTTGAGAGACTGAATCGTGTATCATTTTTCCGTCTGTATCTTTTGTCTTATACAACCAGATAAAACCAAATCACAGATTTATTGGGAATAAATAAAATATTTAGTTATTAGACGACATTAAATAGATCCTGATTTACATAAATAAATATATTTAAAAGAAATAATTTTAATAATGGAATGCCATAGGAAAAATTTGATTTCACGGAAAATCTAGTTAATTCAAATTTAAAAAAATCAAATAGACGCATCTAGTTAATTTCAGAAGAATTTTTCTATCAGTGTGGCCACTTTTCTATGCAACGGTATTCAAAGACTCACTCTCATGATCTATTCGATTTGTTAAATCGATTTTAAAGGTCCGATAACAAAAATGTATTTTCTGCCGAAAAAATGTACTGCATCTCTAGGGAGTTCGCATAAGTTTAAAATTTCCGAAACACGATTTTTTCATTGCAAAGTTCGAGAATCTAGAGTCTTATCTGTTAACGAAAATAAAGATTTTTTTAAAGTTCCAAAAATTTATCGATTTATGTCGATTTTAGTAAAGTTACAGCTCGCCCTCTGTGCCATGCATCAACGGTGGCACATTGTTTAAATAATAACAACTCCAATATTTATAAATATTTCCCAATGAAAAAAATACCCAAAGCTGGTAAGGCTATTGATTCTCTGGAAAATCCCGATCTCCCCATCCTAATGATCTCACCAGAAGAAAAAAATATCGAAAATCAACTCATTTTTTGGGCCTCAAGCAGTTAATCAGTTAATTGTTAAATATTCGGATTCGTGAAAGCAAAACCTCAATCCCAATAGGATTTAACAATGTATCCTCAACAATCGACTATGTAACAACCTCTTTTGGTGCCTCAATAATTCATACTGTTCCGGAGAACAAATATCGATCAAGCCCATCTCGATAAAGGGGCATAAAGCACATTGGAGGGCGTAAACAGTATAGGCAAATGCATCGTAGCGTAGTGAGGAAGAAGAAAGAAAAAAAGAGCAGAAGAATCCACGATAAAATACAGGTGTATCACGCACGCCTTTATATTTGATAGATGTTTAATTTATACGTCTGACTTTCGAGTAAATATAAAAGCGACGATGCAGTCGCGATGCACGAAGGTTAAACGTGAGTTGAAAAGAGCGAGGAGAGAGAGAGAGGGGGGCTTAGGCGAGTGGGGAGGGGAGCAACCAACTAGAAAGAATGGACAGCGAAGCACGAGAGTAAGAGAGAATCCGCAGGGAAAGGCAGACAGTCTTGAATCTTGACCTAGGACACGCATCGACTACCCGCGTCACAGTTCGACGTACTATGTGTACTACAAGATATATATACATCCTGCATGTACATACTAGAATACTGCACAGAGCGTGCAACTCCTCTCTGCAGGCTATCATACGATTCGCCCGGCTCTCCGCGCAACTTTTTGCACGTAACATACACATGACACCCACGCGCAGATACGTATTTGCCTCTTTTTTTTTTTTATTCCATACTCAATGGACCTCTGCGGATTGCAAAAAAATTGCACGTTCAAGGTCGATTTGTTTTGATCCTCGAGACAGGGACAACCAAGCTGTCCAAGTTCGGGGTCGAACTTTATAATTTTTTTTTTTTTTTCAATCTTCGAATCAAAGTTGGAATTAAACTGTCGCGGAATGATTGATCGACCGAGCCTAAGCGGAAACCGAATCATCCGAGGAAAACAAAGGGGAGTCGAGTCTTTCCGATTGACAGTACATTGTTGTCGACATTTCGAAATTTACATTAAGGCCTTAGGGCACTCTAGGATTTTCCAAAATTCGATTTTTTTTTGTTATACATGTACCTTAGTACCTATAATTATATTCCAAAAGATTTTGGTTGTGAAGAATCTCTGAGTACGCGATTTTCGAATTCTCGCGCAACGCCTCTTGATTCATGACGTGACTTTCTACCAACTTTAAACGCGTTTATCGCAAAACTATATTTTTCAAGTCGGCCGGACTCATAACTCAAACAAATTTCAACCGAATCACTTGAAATTTTAACTGCACGGAGAGAATTAAAAAGTAATTTTTATCGTGAATTTCACGGTAAAAATCACCGTGATATATTTCAATGTGGTGACAAGTGAGAAAAACATAATAATTCGTATGCGAAATTTTTTTTTTAACTCACGTTACAGAAAATTTCAAATACGTAGCTAAAATTTTACTATACAAGAAGGGTAGCGCGCACGATAATTTTTACCGAGAGCACAATACATTTTCCTATAACACTCATTAAATTTTATAATAAATCTTAAAATAACTGTTATAAAGACGATACTTTTTTATAGACATTTTTGAAAGGCATAAAATAATTAAATGCACAGTAAAATTTCGCTGATATTATATATTTTTTTAAATTTAAGTTTTGCGTATTTTGTTACACATCAAAATTTACTAGAAAATCTGGTAAAATTTTCTATCTGAAGAAGAAATTTTATTTTATTTTCGTGAAAATCTGTGTTTTACTCAGTAATAATAAGTGAAGTTTCAGGGTTGTCATCTGGTTACCGTTACTGCACGGTAATTTTTAACATTTAATTCTCTCCGTGTGTATATTTAGAATTACATTTTCTGAGGCACTACGTAGGTTTTTTTTATTATATCGTATAGTTCCTTTTTTATAAACAATTTTCTGACGATTTTCTCATGGCATTTTATACTTTTTGTTTTAGAAATGCGCCATTTTGACAAAAAACATGATATCAAAAAAAATCTTACGTACTTCTATAGCTATTCTTATATATAATCGAAAAAACTTTAGTGTCTCATCATAACTCAAAAATTATAGGAGTTGTTGGTCCGGCCGTTGACCTTCCAGAAATAAAGGCGTCATCGAAAAAATGCTGCACAGTCGCCATTTTAACATGTATTTCTGTGAGAAAATAATTTTGCATAGTCATTTACGTGTATAATAAAACCCCTATTTTGTAATTGCGATTTATTTTATGATTTTGCTGAAAAAAAACCTACAAAATATGCCCTTTTTTTGGCCTCTAGAGTGGCCTAAGGCCTTAAGGTGCAGTCAAACCTCGATATAACGAAATCCTCTCTATACCCATGATTCGTCCATTCCCTTCCGATGGACACCCGAAACCTTGATACAACGAAGAAAAACTAACAACGAATTTATTTTCAGGACCGCCTTAACCTTCGTACAAGGAATTTTTGTGAACAAAACATCTGTATAACGAAGCGTTCGGTAAACGAACTCCTGTTCTTTCGTTCCCTTCTTCTCCTCTGCTTCTACGGAGCCTGTCTAAACTTGCAAACTTTTAAATATCAACAAAATATTTGTTTCATTTTAATATAATCAGCTCTTTATTGTTCAAGGTCGATTTGTTTTGATAAAAATAATATGTTATATACATTATGCTCTAATTGCTAATTGCTTGTAAAAATTGCTCTAATTTGTACCTTTCTTTAAAATCATATACCTATATTTATAATACTAATATATTTTTTTAAAGAAAAAAATGTTTAAATTAGAGCAATTTTTGTTTGTCCTTTTTTTATTAAAATCTCAATATAACGAATTTTTTTGTAACATGACCCCGATATAACGAAAATTCGATATAACGAACTTTTTTGCTCTTCCCTAGAGATTCGTTATATCGAGGTTCGATTCTATTTAAAAACACTATCCTATTACACGAAAGTTTTATTATCATACTAGAAGTACATTTTTTTTTCTTTATTTCGTATCTGCCTAGTTGCCAGGACCACCTTAGTCCTGGCCACTTCGTTCAAATATTAATCACTTTATTGTTTGTCAATAGTTCTCAACGAAAGTAAAAAAAAACTCAAACTTGACAAGACTATCCATCAATTGTGTGTAAAATTCCGACCTCGTAATCCCAATACTCTCATCAGAAAAAGATATTCAAAAAACGACTTGTTTTTTGAGCCTCAAGCTTAGGCAGACCTGTTAAGACCTTTGATCACTGGCACGTAACAAAAAAGTTTCAATAATTCCATGGGATGTTTGATACTCAAACCCCAAAAAAAAAACTGGCATATACATTGTTAAAATATGAATGTGCAAAACATTTTCCCTGTGACGTGGTCATAGCAAATCCAGATCTGCAGTTCTATGGTAAACGCTGTGAGATGTTCTTCTTCCTTCGCCCTCCTCATGTCTCTTTTTCTCTGTCTACTTCTCCCGTTCTCTCGTTTCCTTTCTGCGTGCCACTCGTGTCCGGACGGAAGTGCCACGTCGGTTATTGTTCCCCACGGGAGAGGCACCGCGAGAGCCTCAAGTAATCGTACATGTGCACGTACATCCAAGAGAGCTCACTGAACAACGGAACACTTCGGATTGGCAAAATAGAGCCAAGCGTCATATACACACATATATTTGCGTGTATGCGTGTACTCTGCACATTGTACCCACTATATACATTGTGATCGGGATATCGCCAAGAAGCATTTTGTACGAGCTCATACATGAAGCATGAACATGAACGCATTCACAGTCGTGGGAAATTGTGTCTGTGTATCGCTACGAGAAGAGCTCGCAAATCCGAACTACCAATTTATGTGCTTAACATATATAGGTATATATATAACATATATCATATCGGTGGATCGTGATTTTTTTGTTCGTTTTTTTTTTTTCACGAACGTATGGCTGCTTCGGCAACCACTTCTTCCGGGGAACGATGCGGTTTTCGTATAATCGGATACTCGTGCGTAAGACACGGGCACTTTTCGTCGAGCCGGTGTGGGCCCCCCGACTGCGAGAAAACAATCGGAAAAGTGAGGAAGCGAAAGAGACACCGTTCGAGAGACCGAGAGGAAGAGCAGAACATCCGCAATCCCGGAGTAGAAATATTGTAAGGCTGGCCTGATATTTGATCCGGGCCTGATCAAGTTGTAGTACGGAGGCCTTGTTTAAGGCATGCCTTAATTTGCCTGATCCGGCTGGTGTCTTGCGATAGTCAGGCAATTGGATGTACGTTCTCCTCCAGTTGCCTGATCCGGCTAGATTCAGGCGCTAGTCAAGCAACCGGACTTACGGCTTACTTCAATTTGCCTGATTCGGCTAGCTTCAGGCGATCGTCAAGCAGTCGGACAGCGTAGGCTACCGAACAATGATAAATTAACTGCGTAGTTTAGTCCAGTGAATGTGATGCCATCGGTGCATATTCAATCAAATCTCTAAGAGAAAGTGTTATTTATTTTCTACATGCATCTACGTGAAAAATGTATTTGATAAATAAAAATTGATATTCAGTTTAAAAAATAAACTATTAGCGTTGATTATAATTTCGTGCCATTTTTTGTTTTTAATATGCGTGGTATTTTTTATTTCAGGAATAATTAGGACATCCTAAACAGGGCTCCATTACATCATACTGACTAGGCCATGATTTTTCATTTTGATCAAGCCTTACTACATCAAGCTCTGATCAGTCCTTGATTTTGTACCCTGATCAGGACTTGATTTTTTACCCTGATCAGGCCGAAATCCGGGAAAGTGTCACAAAAATGATCAGGGCTTGATCAAGAATCCTGATCAAGGCCGGAAAAAGAAATCAGGATGCCTGATCAGGCCTTTATTGTAGCCGGAGCAAGATTTCTACTCGGGTCTTTATATATAGATACACGCAGACATGCATACATAAAAGTGCATCTATATTGTCAATATATAGATAGGATTGCTCATTTGTGTTCCCAGAGGCGCGGATACCTGAAAATTTGTCTCGCTAAGATGTTTTTCTATAGATTTTTTAAATTCATTTCGAGGACTCATTTAGGACACTATTAAGTGATTACCAGGAAAATTTCGAAAGGATTCACCGTTGTGTATTCGAGATATTGGCAATCAAAGATTGCACGGTTTTACACGTGTTCTTATGGGGAGCAGTGGATAATTTCACATTTCACGCAATAACTTTAAAACTTTTATACAGATTTGTTTTTTTATTTATTCTCAATTGCAGAGGAATGTATGATTAAGTGGGTAAACAAAAAATCATGAATTTTGACCGTCTAGTTTCAGAGATATAGCGATTTAAATTGAGCAATGTCCAGCGACGCTAGCGCCAAATATCATGACAAAAATTCGCTGGGCTTGCGACGTTGCCACGATCTCTGCGCTCGCTGGGCAGAGTATCTACGTATCAGTAGCCAGAATGGATAGTCTGATACAAAAGTGATGATTAGGTGATGGAGGGAACATTGTTATTTTTTGGAACTCTAAACATTATATTAGGCGTTTTCATCATTACTTTACAAGTTTTTACATCCCTATAAGATGTACAATCTACATTATAAGGATATTTCGCAATATTTCGAAGGAGTTTGAAGTATCCATACCATAAAATTGACCCTCTTCACATGTCGGAACAAATAACTTTTTTCGAACGCGCTCTATTCTATTATTTTTTTTTCCCCAAAAGTAGCATATCTAAGGAGTATCACGTCCAAATTTTAGGTAAAAATGTTGAAAGTTCACGGAACTATGATTTTTTGAGCGAAAAAGTGTCTTTTTTGCGTTTTCACCTCTTTATGATTTTTTTTTAACACGTCGCCATTTTATTTCTTATAAATAAATTTTTCGTACATCATCTAGAAAGTTCAAAGCATGTTCCATAATTTTTTGAACCACTTCGTACGGATACTTTGGTCACAATACTTTTTTGAAAACTGACTGGGTAGAATCGACTCAAGTGTGACCAGCGCGATTGAATTTGAAAGTGTGACCACGAAGGGTTAATGTGATTTTCCTTTTTCGCATTGTTCACAATTGAACTTTTCTCGTAGCATGAAAATTGTCAATCATAGAACTAACGTTCGTTCTTCCCAATGGTTACATTTTGAAGAAATATTCTTTCGAGATCGCGATCGCATCATTATTTTTTTTGTATTAAATTTCTCGGAGCAAAAAAATGTTCTCTTTTTTTCCTTCGGTTGGGTCGAGAGGAAACAAAAGACGCAGGTCAGTGGACAAAGCTCACTGTGGAGCCGACCGGGGAGAAATAACGCGAGACGTGATGGAGAAGAAAAGAGAGGTATGTATACCTTATGGGGTTGGGAGAATCGACCCGGATGGTCCGCGTGAACCATCGTCGTATGGTGAAGAGAACCCAGAAGAACATGTATATATATATATATATATAGCAGCAAGATATTCGATATCCTCTCGTCTTCGACCTCCTACTTCTTCTCAAGTGTGCGTTAAATCCGCGCTATCGCATTTGCACCGGACAAAGACACGTTTTCCACTTCCGATGGACGTGAAGGTCTCACTCTTTGCCTGCCTACCCCCTCTCTTTCTCTCGGTTATTTTTTTTTTCTATATTTCCATCGCTCTCCCACGCTCACTGCAGAACATCCACGAGAGGAGAGACCTCGAAGCTAATTAGACGGCATTACATGCAGCATATTGCCTACGCACGAGCCGTCTTTTTTTTTTAACAATAGCTATAAGAAAATTATTTTAAAAACCGTATTGTCGATTTATATAATCGTTTAAAGGGTCTGAATAAGTTTGAAGTTTCAAAAATATGACATAGTTTTATTGCGTAGAGTCTTTACTTTAATTCGCAACAAAGAGTTAGTAAAAATTCGAAAAATTGACCGAGTTATGACGATTTTTGTGGGGAACAGATTGCCCATTGCGCTACGGTGAATTTTTTTCTTTCGCGTTCTATTCGAAAATATGTTTGATGAAACGGTGTAAGTCGTATCTCAAAATCTACACGGAGAGAATTAAAAAGTAATTTTTGTCGTGAATTTCACGGTAAAAATTACCGTGATATATTTCAATGTGGTGACAAGTGAGAAAAGCATGATAATTCGTATACGACAAGTTTTTTTTTAACTCACGTTACAGAAAATTTCAAATACGTAGCTAAAATTTTACTATACAAGAAGGGTAGCGCGCACGATAATTTTTACCGAGAGCACAATACATTTTCCTATAACACTCATTAAATTTTATAATAAATCTTAAAATAACTGTTATAAAGACGATACTTTTTTATAGACATTTTTGAAAGGCATAAAATAATTAAATGCACAGTAAAATTTCACTGATATTATATATTTTTTAAATTTAAGTTTTGCGTATTTTGTTACACGTCAAAATTTACTAGAAAATCTGGTAAAATTTTCTATCTGAAGAAGAAATTTTATTTTATTTTCGTGAAAATCTGTGTTTTACTCAGTAATAATAAGCGAAGTTTCAGGGTTGTCATCTGGTTACTGTTACTGCACGGTAATTTTTAACATTTAATTCTCTCCGTGTATTCATTTAGTGCGCGAATTAAATGATATTAAATTGAATTTAATGAATTTTTTAATTAAAAAAAAACCTACATCTTCGCAAGCCTATGTATTAATTGTGTGTAAAATCCCGACCTCGTAATCCGAATACTCTCATCAGAAAAAAATATTGAAAATCGAACCTTTTTTTTTTTACTCCGAGCTTATGCAGGCCGTCTAAAAATTGGTTGGCGATCACGAGAATAGTATTTTGTATGATTATTTCGTCGCAAAAGTTCTTTTCGATTCTCTCTTTTTGGATCTCGAAATCAACACAAGGCGAAGCCTTTGAATATAAACTTCTCGGGTTCCTTGATTGACTCAATGCTCGCGTATCCTCGTAATCGTCGTGCGTTCAGTACGAGAAATATATTCCCGGCGCTCGCAACAGCTGGGAATCCTTACAAATGTTCTTCCCCGCTAATTTTGTAATTTCGTATAGCTCGATTTGCGTTTGTTTTCTTGTGTACCCGCGTCTTACCCTGTCTGTATTTAAATTTAGCCACTATCCTTCTCCTTAACGATCGGAAAATTCGTTCCCCAAAGATATCACGAGAGATGGCAAATCGAAGATGCATAGTGGACGAAACGCACACATGCATTTGCGTAAATGCATTTTACAGAAATGAACCACAATGTTATATCCGAAGGAAGAGAAAAATGAAGACATCTATTTTTGGCTAGCGGGTACTCGAGTTTCTTGGAAAACTGTGCTAGCCGACATCCGGTCGGCTTACCTTCTTTCCCTCCTATTCAATATATCTATACGTATACACACATGCGTATGTGAGTGTAGTTGTAAAAATTATCTACGAAAAAGGCTCGAGCAGTGTCTCGAATTCCCAGACAGGTCAAAATTGTTCGAGAGCTGCAAGGGTCATGGTCCTTCAAGACCCATGGGCTCACGGTCGCAGTATCCCAAACCCGAATATTACATACCAGCAAATCTTAGACAAAAGAAGTACATTTGCCGATAAAGAAAGTCTCAATTAAACCTTTGCTCCATGTTGTTGAAGTTTGCATCGTTGGAATGCAACGAAGAGTCATTCTTTTCGATCGTTCGTACTTTTTTTGCTCGAAAAATCACTCAAACGTTTTTACGTATTCTTATTAGAGATTTATTACCTAAATTTGCAAAGAGAAGGCTTCGAATAAACAAAAAAATTAAGAAATTGTCAATGAACGAGAAAATAGTTGCATTCCAAAGATGCGAAGTTCAACGGCATTTTGCTCCCGGGTAAATCCGTCCAGCTAAAATACGTGCTCCAATCGAACCATGTGGACCGAGTGATAATAAATTCGGGAAAACATCGATAAGAGATTGAGCTATGAATGATATTGAAGTTTGCATCGTTGGAACGCAACGAAAGTTCAGTAGACCGAACTTTTTTGGCAACATTGGGCCACGAAAAACATTCGAACATTTTTTGAGCATCCTGACAAGAAATCTACAGCCCAAATGTGCAGGATAAAACCTTTGCATGATAAAGAAAAATGGAGAAATAAAAATGAAAAAAAAAATGGAATTTTCATTTTTTTCGTGATCGTTACGATGGAGCAAGCTCCGAAAGAGCCACGAGATCCAAGGCAGCGTTATCAATTCGTAAAGTTCGTCGGGCTGTTTCCCGTTGTTGCACATGCTGCAGACACAGAATAAGTAAAATAGAAGAGTCGGAAAGAAACGAAAGAGGAAGGAAAAAAAATCATTTCAGATACATCCATCTCGCTCTTGGTGCAAACATCTGCTAGGCGGCGTTTGCAGGACGATGGTTCTCAATCTTTGCATCCTTCCCAAACTCGACTTTTTTCTCCTCTCTCTCTCTCTCTCTGTCTCTCTTTCTATTCTGTTCCGTCCTCCCTGGTACCTTCCTCGGATTTTTCGCTCCGGCTCTCCTTCTTTCTTCCCCGTGTATCCTTTGTGTGTCCCACGAACAAGGACAGAAGAGAAGGATGCAAGGAGCGAGAAAGGCCCATAGGGGCCTCTCGAAAACCACGATCCAGTTTCGGGACATCATGAGAACAGAAAACGGAGAGGGAACGTGTGAGACCGAGACAGAGAGAGAGAGAGACAGACAGACAGAGAGAGAGAGAGAGAGAGAGAGAGAGAGAGAGAGAGAGAGCGAGAGAGAGAGAGAGAGAGAGAAGCTTCAATGGTGGTTGGCAGCGATCGTTTGGAGCCCTGGCAGCTGCCACGAGGTCTACACAATTTATATATAAGCTTGTACAACCCACACACTCTTCGTCTTCGTAGTCTCTCGTCGTTCAAAACTGTGCACCGTAGAGCCTACTCGTACGTGTGCGCGTGTGCATCGTTGCACCCGGAGGCCAACAAAGCACCGGCAAACCACCGCGAACTCGCGACGCGCTATACTCTGCATACCGGGTGTCCGAAAAACAATCCTCGAACGAGCAATCTCCGCGAAAGAACCACAAAATTAAATAGAAAAAAAAATCATCGGTCGCATATCTCATCGGACTTGGTTACTTTTGCAGTAGAAACGGAAGTAAAGTGGAAATTGTTGTACGATTGGTATGATCGCACAGAGAGAAAAGTCCATGGCATTTACATAGTAATAGGCCATAGTAAAAGAAGGAATAGTAAAAAATTTCCTGTAATTTATTGACACTAGAATCATAATATGGTTTAATAGAACTATAAGCGAGTATATCTAAATATGCGATTTGGGTGATCTGTTCGACTATCTATTATCCCCGAAACAATTGTAAACTATTGTGAAAGGGTTGACAATATAGTTAATCCGGTGCTATCACAAAATCGACGCACAAATACTAATGTTGTATACTGTACGTTAGGTTTTGTTCAAGTCAAACTTCTACTATTCTATTTATTTTTGTGCAATTCATATGCGTTAATATTAACGTTTGTTGAGTATAATTTGCTAAAAGAACTTGTGCAAAGTGACTATTCGAATGAAATTATGGTAATATGTTTACTTATAGCGAAGACGTAAATCATTTGCAGCTGGAACAAGCACGGTTTAGTAGTTTTAAGAACTACGCGTTTTCTTTTGCAAACTATTACATAGTGTGTTTGTTGAATTGCAAAATTAGGATATCAGTTTGACACTTCTTCTTGTAGTTTACCTTCTGTTCTTGTAGAGAGCACACATTACTATGCATATAGCAGGTCGTAGCGTATAATATGGCACTAATCACTATAAACATCGTCGCAAATCACAAGCAACTTTTTTCATCAATATCAATAAACTAAAATATCATCAATATTTTAGTCCTCTTCGCTATTAGGATCGTGGGGGAGTTAATTTTTGATAGTGTAAAAGAATGTTCATTTTATGAAAACCTACTATACAGCATTGAACAATGAGCTTGTAAGATTGGTGGTTGCGATTAACATATGTGCATAATTTGTGCAGCACTATATTTTTGGCAGCAGCTATGGCTATGAAACATCATTGTTCCCTTCAAAGAAATATAGAATATGGTTAAAGTATGGTTGAAAACGCTATAAATTTGTCTCAGTGCGATATGATCGATCCGAATGCCAAAAAGCAATTGATATTTTTTTGCACAGCACTTGTTTCGACTTGTTTCGACATTTTTCGTAATATCTTTCTTTCATTGACCAGAAAATAAGACAATACATAAATTTCTGAATAAATCTCTTAGTATAGAGAGAACACTCGATATACGTGTCGACGTCACCCAACTTTGACGAGGCCGAGCGTCCACAACCGCACACACATGCATCCATATATATTCAACTTCATGGTATAGGCACGTCTGATAGGTTTATACACGTGTGCATATTGTAGAAAACTCAGTCCGGCTCCACGAGTGTTTCCGAGGCTGCGGTAAATACATGCCCGATCAATAACCGATAATCGGCTTTTATTAAAAAGTTCGTGCCTCTCCCTTTCCCCTTCCTCCATCTCGCGCTCTTACTCTTTCTCTCTCCCTCACCACGCCTCGGTGATATACCCTTATGAATTACAGTGAAAAATATGGTGTTCAAGTTTGCATCGTTGCAACGCAACGAAAGTTCTCTTTCACATTTTATTTTCCCTATTTTGATTATTACAGATCATTTTTCTTTTGTATTATAGATCCATACTGTAGATCGTCAATTGAATATCTTAAAAAATGGTTGAAGGACTTTTGTAGGCAAAATCTGCCATAAGAAATTGAAGGAATTCAGAAATATAAATTTTCCTTGCATTCCAAGCTTGAAGTTGCATTCAACTTCAAGCTCGTTGAAAAATTCGCGCGGTACATATATGAAAAAAAGAAGTATGCAAGGCTCTACAAAAATGCACAATTTTTATGCCGAGTATCGTTGAAGCTTCAAGAAATACAGAACTGAATGTTAAAAAAAAATCGTATTCGAGATACGTACGATTACGATATTGTACGGCCATTTCAAAATACGTTCGTTTATTTCTGATGAAACTTCTATTTTATCGGGGTATCTAATTTTAACCGGACCTGAAATTTCATGACATTTAAGGATTTTTAAGGAAAGGAATAGGGATTTTTTCATGACTTTTGATATCACTTTCTGGTATAAAAGTATACTTTGTAATTCGTTAGTGCGACTAATTTTCTACATTTTTTTATTTATATTCTGCTCTTTGAAACAGACGTGTGTTGTATGCCAATAAAAAATATACGAAATAAACGAAAAGTCACCAAACTGTAAAATTCCATGTGTAGTAAAAAAATGTGAGACAACCATAATTTCAAGTTTGTTGTAAAGAAATATATTTTGCGAAAATCTGGAATATTACATGTATTTAGGAACTTTGAGTAATATCATCTAGTCGTTTTACACGAATAACAAAGAAAAAACTATGTTGAAATAACGAATCATTTTTTTTTTCTACTAGCTTTTTTTCTAATACCGTAGATTGTCGCAAAGCCGAGAAAATTTGAAATTATTTTGGATAAATTAATACAAAAATCGGCCATGATAATGAGCGCTGCAGAGAACTTAAAAAAATCAGGTAGACGTAATTTTTCATGACATTTCATGATTTTTTCAGGGTCGAGTGTAATATCATGATATTTAAGACTTTTCGTGACTTTTCAGGTTGGTAAAAATCCTGTTTATATGTACACAAACTTATTCGTGTGAATTATTATTAAATTGTTGTCCATTATTGTGCTATAAATGATTTGTGTTAATTTTTTTATCTCAGTTTATTGTTATATATATTTTTTTTCAAATTACACCACAACATTTTGATTTTTTTTGAGAAACATCGTCGTTAATTATTTTGAATAATAAATTTATTTCATGGCGTGGATTAAGTGTAACTAGTCTTGATGGAATGGGTGGGTTTTCATTTCTCTCTCTCTCTCTCTCTCTCTCTCTCTCTCTCTCTCTCTCTCCCTCTCTCTCTCTCTCTCTCTCTCTCTCTCTCTCTCTCTCTCTCTCTCTCTTTCTCTCCCTCTCTCTCTCTCGCTCTTTCAATATAATTTCCTGCGCGACGAGACGCACTGCGTGAGCTTTGCCGTTTCGACGAACTCTGTCGGATGTGCGAGAGCGATGTGGTTCGCAAAGCGCGCTTAGCAAAAGACCTACCAGTCCCCTACAAGCCAGAGGGGAGTGAACGCACAAGCGAACCTTACGAGCGAAGCCCCGAAGACAGAAAGGAAAAGGAGGCGAGGAGGGGTGTGGAGGCAAAGAGAGAGAGGGAGAGGAGGGAGAGAGAGAGAGAGAGAGAGAGAGAGAGAGAGAGAGAGAGAGAGAGAGAGAGAGAGAGAGAGAAACCTTCATAGCTTGCCACGTGTGGATGGAGGATCGTCCGTAACGAAAAATCCTCTTTGCTGCCTTCCGAAACGTCAGCGACCTCATCCTCCTCCTTTCTCTCTCCTGGTCCCTCTCTCGCTCTTCGCTCTTTTTTGTCTTTTTCCATCACTCTTTTTTTTACTGTCTCCCTCTCCCCCTACTTTTCCACTTCTTCTCCCCGTTTCGTTTTTTCCTTTCCTCCCGGGCCCCTCCCCCTCATTTTGCTCCTCTTTTCTTCCTTCGCTCTCTCGATTCCATACTTTTATTTTTATTTTTATTTAATTTTTTTATTACGCTCGGATTCTGGCCGTGACCACGCGGCTCTCGTGCCTCGCGATCTCTTCGCTACGTGCCCTCGTGATAACTACGAAGCTTCGATACAAGGCGCATGTCCTTGTTGTGTGTACACACACACACACACACACGTAAACTTATTATTACACTATAGCTATCGTTTTATTCCGTCCCCGCGTGATCTAATTATGGTTCGTTCACTTAATTCGAGACCCTTTTGCCGGCTCAGTGAAATTTTGCGCGTGAAAAACACAATGTTATATACACGAAGAGCTAGCTATACATAGCTAAATCAAGATCCTCGAGAACATACGAAATCCTTTTATTTTTCTTTTTTTTTCGAAGGGATCAAAGAGAAATAATGATTTTTTTTTTCGTCGTTCAAAGGATTGCGTATTGTGCTATACTGCAATTTTACCGGCATCCAAAGGGCATCCAAACCTTACCAATCTATCATTCGTTAAAACGTATAGACAAATTTATATCTCTTTTTTACGGTGTCAAATTTTGTGTCGTTGGAACGCAACGAAATTTCTCCTTTATATTTTTATTTGTTTATTCTTATTAGCCTACAAAATGTAATTTTGCGAATTTAGATAGTACGTCTCTGTAAAAGCGTATTTAAAGATAGTTGAGGGTTTTTTTTTATAGTCCAAACCTGCCAAGAGATATCTATGGAATTGAGCAAAAATTGATTTTTATTGTGTCGCAACGATGTAGACTTCAATCTCGTTTCTTTTTATCGTCCGTCATGAAGTTTACAAAAACCTCGGAATGATTATTCCCAAAAGTTAAAGATTTACTTCTGTTTTGAGATAGAGTATTTATAAAAATTAGGCGAATTGTATCGACATACTTTTGATTGCTTAAATATATATATATATATATATATATATATGCGAGAATTGTGAGAACCACAATATCGAAAGCATGTGGATGGAACTCATTCACACGCATTCTCTCTCCTCGCGCTTTTCCCTTCTCGACCTCTATCATTCCCTATCTTTTATTTTCTCCTTCGGCCGGAAATTGTTAATTTTGCGGTTAGTTTTCTGCGGTCACGATAAGGGAGGGAAAGAACAAGAAGGAGAAGGAGAGAGAGAGAGAGAGAGAGAGAGAGAGAGAGAGAGAGAGAGAGAGAGAGAGAGAGAAAGAGAGGTGGAGCGAGACAGAGATCAGCCCTTCTCTTCCCCAAAACTTCATTGGTTATTTTTCGAAAAATACTGGGTCTGGTTTCTCACGAACGTCATGAAAAACCCGCTTCAAAGGCACAATTCCACGTTCCACAATTCCTTTTACAACTGATAATTTTCGTACATTGTATCATTGTTTTTATTTTCATGTTAGCTCCCAGGTCGTTGCCCAAAACGAGGATACTTTTTGTTTTTTGCTTTACAAAGTAAAGATGAACTGCACGAGATTTCTTACGGCTTAGGGAAGGGGGGGGGGGGGGGTAGAATGAAATAACTGCAATCTCGAGTTTCCTTGCAGTGCAAGTTAGTGTTAACCGAGCGTATAACTTGCCACGATGTTTCCGAAGTAACGTCATCATCATCGTCGTCGTTGCTCGAGAGGACAATCACGAATGACGAGAGAGAAAAAGAGTGCGAGAGGAGAGGCAAAAACAGAGAGAGAGAGAGAGAGAGAGAGAGAGAGAGAGAGAGAATTTACGGAGTCTGGTGACAGTAGAGGCGCTTATTACCACTTCCGGTCGTGCTACTGCTACGAGAGAAAGAGTAGAGAGAGAGAGAGAGAGAGTAAGAATATGTACAGCCATATATAATGTACATAAAAAAAATGTGTGTATATATATATATGCATCGTGAATAGAGAATGGACAACAAATAGGCACATCCTCATAATGGAACGGCGTATCAAACTCATTACTTGTCGTTATATATTGGCCCGACACGATTCTATACTCGCCTATGCAACGATGTACACTCGTATCATGACGATGCCTCTCTATCGCTCCATACGTTATTTGATTCTTAATTCGCGCTAGAACTCAGCAATCTCCGTAACGCTGCTTGAGTCGTAGAAAAGCGATTTTCCAATAGAGTGAAGTAACGTGCACGAAGAAGAACTTAACTTCAATAAAAAAAAAAGAATGCAATGATATTGACGTTTGCATCGTTGGAGTGCAATGAACATAATTTTCTTGTTACTTTCTCAAATTTTTAATAGATTTTAGCCATCAAAATCCCTCAACCATTCTCGAAGATGTTTATTGGGAGATCTGCAATAGATATTTGCAAAAAAAATTATTTGATAGCGTGATAAAAATAGGGAAATAAAAATATGATTCGTTGCATTCCAACGGTGCAAACTTTAGTATCATAAAATGCATTCAATCGCGACAGGTAATTTTGAATTATTTGAAATAATAACCTCACGATAGACAACGTATTCTTCAGCGATTAGAAACAAAATGACGAGGCAGAAATATTGCGTTTTAATCAAATAAACAATATCGGTAGTAAATTATAAATTTTTGTATTCAATGACGCTTATGAAAAATTCATTACTACTGAGTACGATAAATCTTTGATCGTATTCCATTGGCAAGAATTTCCCCCTTCGCCGTTATTTATTTATGAAATATATTGATACTATATGAAATAATAATGAAATTGCACATTAACGAATTCCACGAAGCTGCATCGCGTCCAATAATCAGGATATGCAAGTACACACAATTATCTAATGCACGTCCGAAGGTGGATGGAAAACTTCCGCCATTTTGACGATAATCTCCGAGGAGAGAATAATAACGATAAAAGATCGGGTTGAGGGGGCCCCCGGTGTCGTTGGTGTTTTTCGCGTATGCACGCGCGCCCACGTGCTCGTTTTGCTTGATGCGCGAATGCTTGTGCGCGACACAAAACTCGGGAGCTCCTTCACGTTATTCATTCCAGCGTCAGAAAGCCACATGGGCTTTTTGTACAAATGAAATATCACGATTAAAACTTATCAAGGAATTGTTGGATCGAAGAAATACGATTGTTTTTTTTTTTTACAAACTGGCAATGTCACTTTGAATAGCGTAAAATAGAACATTGATTCATTGAAGTAGTTAATCAACAAATGATCAACGTAGTATTGCGATGAAAGTCTAAAATACTCGTAATGAATAATTATTGATTAACCACTAATTCTTAAAATAACTCAATGTTCAATGTTTTCAATAATCCGTTGACAATGACGAACTCGGCGAGCCCGTGAGTCATTTTTATTCACTTTTTGGTGTTGAATTTTGCGTCGTTGGAACGCAACGAAATTTCTCCTTCATATTTTTACTTGTTTATTCTTATTATCATACAAAATGTTATTTTGCGAATTTAGATTGTACGTCTCTGAATAAGCGTCTTAACCCTTCGTGGTCACACTTGGGTCGATTCTGCCAAGTCAGTTTGCAAAAAAGTATTGTGACGAACCTATCCGTCCGAAGTGGTTAAAAAAATTACGGAACATGCTTTGAACTTTCTCGATGATGTACGAAAAATTTATTTATAATAAATAAAATGGCGACATGTTAAAAAAAAATTCATAAAGAGGTGAAAACGCAAAAAATACACTTTTTCGGTAAAAAAATCACGGTTCCGTGAATTTTCAACATTTTTGCCTAAAATGAGAACGTGATACTCCTTAGATACGCTACTTTTGGGAAAAAAAAATAGTAGCATAGTGCGCGTTCCAAAAAAAAAAAAGGTATTTATTCCGACATGTGAAGAGGGTAAATTTTATGGTATGAGGATACTTCAAACTCCAGGTAAGATGGTGAATACAGTCCCATTCGAAGCCGGGAACTATTAAAAGATAATAGACGTTTTTTGTTTTGTAGTCAAAACCTCCCAAGAGAAATTTATGGAATTGAGAAAAATTGATTTCTATTGTAACGATGTAAACTTCAATCTCGTTCCTTTTTATCGTTCATCACGAAGTTAAGTTTGCAAAGTCCTCAGAATGATTATTCGCAAAAAATAAATGATTATTCGCAAAAAGTTACTTCTACCTATTTTTTTTTTACCGTGGACGCCTTTCGCAAATATAACGGGGCATTTTTTCACAGCTTTATCTCCCATAAATCTGTCATCACTGATTTAACATCGACAATCATCGAGCGAGTGATACAATGTCCGCAGTTTTTGTTTTTCAGACGAAAGAAAAAACAAGATAGCTGACAGGAACGAGAGTCCCTTATAGTCGCACGTTGAAAATGATAGCAGCTCTAGTAAGGAAGAGGGAAGGGAGGCGAAGATCCCATGGCGATTATAAACTTGACAAGAGGGAGGGAGAAAGGCGCAGCGTTCGGTCGTCTCGACGCTTCGCAGGAGAGTTTTACAACGAATGGGGGACCTCGTGTGGTGCTCGGGTGATTCATACTCTCGGATCACACATTCAAAGCGTGTACGTATGCATTACACGCGTACGAACGTATATCAGTATTCGTATAGATCTATTCGTGTATTAATCGTTTTATAAAATATCATAAAGCACTTTGTATGAGAAAGTCCGGGCAAAAAATGGACAGATCGATTTCTCTCGGCAATTTCAATAGTTTTTTTTGTCTCCCTTCAACTTGATCATAAAGCGAGGGAACAATGGTATCCACGTAATTTAAGATATTCCTTTTACGAATCCGAATATTAAACAATTAACTGATTTTTGTCTATAATTAGGTAAAAATACATTTCAGTATGCTGGTAAAATTTCAAGCCAAGTTAACGAACTTTTAACGAAAAATAACGACTTTCAAAATCGTCTAACCTATGTATCACTTTATTTATATACTAAATAACTCGTTAGCTATTAACTCTAGGGCTAATAAAGGTCTATACTTTCTTACTCAGAATTCGATACTCTATCATATTACGCTATAAAAAATATAGCATTCCATTTGAAAAAATAAAGTTGACCTTCAAATCTTCGAAGCGCCTCCACCTATAAAAAAAAATGAATGCACCACATAGTGTAGCCTTATTAACCATGTAACTTTTGTATAAAACAGTTTTTTGTGCAACGCATATTTTGGTCGTAAAAGAGGTGCACACGTTGCGTGGTCCACCCTGTATATATATATATATATGTGTTTCCTTCGAAAAACATGAATAAAAATATTATAACAATTTGTTGAGCAGAGCTCATTTTCCAAAACCGAGTATGAATATTATCATCCGATCGACTGTGGACCTAATAAAAAATATTTAAAAAAAAAGTCGGTAATAATTGAAAAATTCTCATCGCACGACCCAAGGTGACGGAAAAAAAATGACGAAAAAATTAATCGCGGAGCTCGAACGAGCTCGTAAACATATTTGCGGTTTATACAGATACAAAAAGTTTCATACTTCTGTGTATTACTTGCGCGAAGAAAACTGGTTTCGAATGAGAGTTCGGGAGGTTGATAAAATGGGGATATATCTATATGACGACGGCTGAGTGTGGGATGGACGTATCCCACGTTGTTCGCGGGCAAAATTTTCGTGAGATGCGCCCTGTATGGTTGTCATCGAACGTCGCACGTATATACGCGCTCGTCTAGCACCGGAAACACAATGGGCTCGCCTCTCGTTCGTTTGTCGTGTGTGAGAGAGAAAGGCAGAGAGAGAGAAAGAGAGAGAAAGATCGTCAAAGAACATTTCGATGCTCTCACCATGAAAACTCGTCTCGCAAAGCAAAACAAAATTTCGAGCTGCCCCCTTGAATTCAACCCTTCGCAAAAGGTCTCATCTCGCTCGATTCTCCGTCTCTCTCGTTCTCCCGTCCCTCATACATGGGAAAGCTTCGCGACAAAGGTAGGAAAGAAAAGAAAAAAAAAAAACGTGTGAGAATTACGAGAGAAAAAGTCCTACAGTTCGATACGATCACTTAATACCGTTTAGTGTACATTCTCGTTCAAAGGTCAGGGGCGGCCAAAACCATAAAGAAAGAAGATTATAATTCAACATTAAAAACAAACCCCCCGTTACCACTTCGTCATCATATTTTCGGAAACGACAAAGGGATTGAAAGTTACGACGATATCGATTGTAATGTCGCAACGAAGACGAAAATGTTTCTCATGGCCAAACAGCGATCAATGAAAGAACGATAGTTTTTTTTTTTCGTATACCGAGGGCACGTGCGAAGATTTGAAATTCCGTAGAAATTGAATTGATTCATTCCGAGGTCTTTAAAGACCGTTATCGTTTTTACGAATGAGCTGTTTCAATATGGCCACTCGGAAGAGAGAGAGAAAACGAGATAGAGATAGAGAGAGAGAGAGAGAGAGAGAGAGAGAGAGAGAGAGAGAGAGAGAGAGAGAGAGAGAGAACCCGACTATTTGGTACTTTTGTGCCATTATTGTAGGCACATTTATATCCATGTACATCAACATACATATGTACTCACGCACCTATACAACTTTATACACATATGCGTGTGTGTGTGTGTGCGTGTTCGCAGAGTTGAACGTATGCTCGACCATGCCTTGGAAATCAAGATCTCCAACGAGATTCGAGGTCACGTTCTCCTCTATTTCGTACAACTAACGTCCACATACGAAAAAAAAAAAAAACATCATCGTTACAAAGATCAAGAGTATACGACATTCTGTAACGAACGAAAAAAAAAAAAAGAACGAAACAAAAAAAAACGATGTAAAGACTTGAGTAATATTTCACGTGTCGTGTGTGTTAGCGAATAACCGCCAAATATCTAACGTTTCGCAACACGCTTAGAATAAATGGCGATATAACTCAATGGCGTTACTCAAGCTGTGTTATATCAGACACGCAAAAAACGTAATCCTCACGGTGTGTGTGCGCGCTCGTGTGTGGTAAAGGCTCATCAAGTTGAATGTGTAGCGGCAAATCGAGGACGCGAAATTTCTCTCCTGCCTAAAACGGCACTGGACACTTCCGGTGAATTATCTAATACAATTTCTATAGTTTCAATTATATTCACGAGGTCGATGAAATCTGCTGATTGAATTCTTACTGGACAATCCGTTGTCAATTTTTCATGTTCGGAGAGTTACGCGAGAAATAATCATTTTTTTTTCGACAAGACTACTGGCATACAGTCGATTGGTTCATAAAAAATATATTTGAATCTTTGATTGATTCGATTTGGTAAATTGTGGTTATTGAAAAATTGATTCGAGTGAAAGTGCAGAAAAATGTTACGGCAAATGTCCGAGGTCAAACTTGGCACGCGACAACGTTAGCCGTCATTTTTTGAGAACAAAAAAATATATATACTTCCTTCCAAAGCTCCATTTGAATAATTGTAATTTATTTGTGTCGATCCGAGCGAAAATTTTCTCCAAAAAAAAGCTTTTCATTTACAAATAACGTGGGCTATGTTCGATTGAGATTGTAATAGCTGCAATAATTGAGAGAAATCATTATTGAGGCTTTTACACTGGAAGGTCAAGATAAAAATGTATCTGAGAAATTGTAGCCGAATGGATGATTCCCATGTGAATGAACGATTATCTTTGTACTATAATTATCCGAAATCGTTTAATTTTAATAACTTTAACCCTTTGCGATCGGCAGATTTCGCTTTTGGAAGTACCAGCAGGTCGGAGCAAATCTACGACGATTTAAAAATCGTCTCCGCTACGGGGACACCGAATTCTACGACGATTTAAAAATGCCCCCGCTACGGGGACACCGACCGCAAAGGATTAAAGCTTACATTGTTGGAACGCAACGAAATTTTCTTTGTTTTAACCCTTCGTGGTCATACTTTCAAATTCAATCGCGGTGGTCACACTTGGGTCGATTCTTACCCAGTCAGTTTTCAAAAAAGTATTGTGACCAAACTATCCGTCCGAAGTGGTTCAAAAAATTACGGAATATGCTTTGAACTTTCTAGACGATGTACGAAAAATTTATTTATAAGAAATAAAATGGCGACATGTTAAAAAAAATTCATAAAGAGGTGAAAACGCAAAAAAGACACTTTTTCGCTCAAAAAATCATAGTTCCGTGAATTTTCAACATTTTTACCTAAAATTTGGACGTGATACTCCTTACATATGCTACTTTTGGGGAAAAAAAATAGTAGCATAGTGCGCGTTTCAAAAAAGGTATTTATTCTGACATGTAAAGAGGGTAAATTTTATGGTATGAGGATACTTCAAACTCCAGGTAAGACGGTGAATATACAGTCTCATTCGAAGCCGGGAATTATATATTTACGCCAAAAATTAATCGACGGGTCGATTCTACCCAGGATGACCACGAAGGGTTATTACATTTCTTTTTCGCCCGATCTAGCCAGTGTAAGTCACCCAAACGTTTTTACGTAATTCTACTAAAGATTTACAACCTCGATTAAAAAAAAAGGCTTTGGATAATAATAAACAGGAAAAATTGAAAAATGAATAAAAAAAAATCGTTGCATTCCAACAATGCAAACTTCAACGTCATTAATTTTAAAGCCCCGTTATAATCGACACATACAAGACATTCGAGAAAAAAAAATTAGAGAGCGCAAATTTGAATTGTAACTCCGTTTTAATCTCCTCTCAAAATCGTAATTAATCTTATTATTATTGTCTATTTCGAAAATCTTGGAAACTCGACGTTTTTCGTTGGAAATAAATAGCCGCACTCGTTGCTGCAAACATTGTAATTGCGATAATTCGTTTTGAAAATTTGTCTGAAACTATTGATGCGTGAGTAATAAAAAGAAAAAAAAAGAAAAAAAAAGATAATACTCACGTTATACAACGTTTGTCTTTGTTAAGAGTGTGACGTATGCGCGTATATATTGGAGGAAACTTTGCGAGCGTGTACATCGTTGCCGCGAGAATGCTCTGAGGTCACCGCACACATGGTTAACATTTCATCATCGTTTGCGTTAGAATTTCGTTGCGCGATTTTTTTTTTTTTTTTCGGAACATCGGGTAACGAGTCTCGGATAGTAAACGTTTTTTTGCTCATTTTCTAGTCGCTTTGAGACGTTGCCGCGTGTGTCTCGATGGAAATATCGTGTCCAACGGCAATTTGTACGCGGCCGCGTTGAGAAATTTATACAAGTTTGGCGGAATCTGCGAGCGGTCGTGTGGAGATAAGTAAAAACAAGAAGATTCAATTATCACGATTTAAATCTAATTGGCTCGATTCGCTCGAAATGAAATTGAGAAAGATCGCGAGAGAGAGAGAGAGAGAGAGAGAGAGAGAGAGAGAGAGATCGCGGGATCGGCAAATTGTAAAAATTTATGACGAGAAAAGTGAATGTGATTCGAGAAAGAAATGTTCTCGAAGGTGAAACGAAATGACACGAGAAGCCAGACGAAAAGTGTAGACACAAAGGAAACAAAAGTTGGGGGAGGATCCAACGAAGTCACAGGAAGGAGGGAACAAAACGTCGAGCGACGAATTTCTCAGAGCAACAGCGAGGGCAAATCGAATTTCGTTCGATTCGAAGAATTCGCTTGTACGGACGACTCAATCGTTCTTGCTTTCAAGGACTGCCTCCTATCGAGTGGAACAGTGGTCATCGGCCTAGCGAAGACCTTCGATGTGATCGAGCCAATCAAAAGCTTCGATGTACATCCGACCGAAATTTCATTCTTCAATTTTAATTCACACTTTTTTGATTTTGAGTGAAAGTTAGGCTTAGTGTATGTCAGGGAAATGAAGAACGATCGCAGTTCTTAAAAGGTTATGAAAAAAAAAAAAAAACATCTGCATGAAGTTTGCAACGAAAGATAAGTTTTCTTGTATTGCTCATATTTTTGTTCGCTAACTTAGGCTATGAAAATCACTCAAATGATTTTTCCTGTCTTTGATAGAGATCTACGACCTCAATCAATAAACAAAGAATTTGAATTATATTGGAAATGAAGAATATTAAAAAATAATAAAAAAGAACTTCAGTTACATTCCGTTGAAAACTTCAACGCCATAAAAAAATGTCTGCGTCCCGATTAGTTTTTTTTTTATTTATTAAAAAGGAGCCTTGCACCGTGCTGCTTTTTTTTCGAAAACTTTACGTGCTTGGCAATTTCTAAATCATGATAATAGCTTGCGAAAAAGTTTGTTTAGTTGCCGATTATCGTCAGACTCCCACGATCTCTTTCTCCAGCAATTTCATTGCAAATCCTTTACCGGAAATTGACTCATTGTGTGATTATCGACTAACACGTGGCAATTTTATTAATTTTCATTATCGATCTCTTCGTCCTTTTCAGTCTTGACAGATGATTTGTTTATCCAAAGATCCAGAAGCTTTTTTTTTTTAGCAAATGTAATTGACAAAGGCCGTAAAATACTGCCATGAATCATAGACCGATGGCAAGAAGTGTCAACTTTTTAATGAAACTATTATCATTTCTCATTTGTTTGTATCGATATTCCAGCAATCTTGAAATAATTCGCTTCCTAAATTTCGCGTCTCTCTCTTTTTTTTTATTCATTGTTCCATAACGCCGCAATTGAATAATCAAAAACGATATTGGCGATTCGTTTTACTATGGCATTGCGACGAACGACGATCCCAGTGATCTTGAAGACTGCACCGTTGAAAGGCAAGGGAAATACATTTTTTACAATCGCCAAAATAAGTTTTCACCACCTTCATAAGAGATTTACAAAACATACTGGCAAGAAATTATTTCAGCTAATAATGAAAACAAATTAATAAAATTTGGAAGAAAAATAAAATAGAATTTTCCCACATATATGTGTGTGTGTGTGTGTGTGTCTGAGTACACCCACACAAACGTCAAAATTCTCTCGAAGCTCAAGGACGAAGATCAACGATCTGCAAGCGTTATCCCTGAGAGTAGTGTGAATTCAGTGATACGATTCGAGTTTTTTCCATGGGAGTATGTACGCTTGCGTGTACACACGTACGCGGATTACGCGCATATTTTGTTGGGTAAAAGGCTCGATAGAATTTTCTAATAGACATTATTCCATCGAATAAGAGTGTGGACTGATAAGAAATCAAGGAGGCATCAGACGGGATGAAAAAAAAAAAAATAATCATGACCTGCGCAACGAGACCACGACCTACGATAAAAAACGAAAGTAACTCGGCGGTGATTCCCGCGGCGCCCGACGCCGCAGCCTGCACATCGACGTGTTCTCTTCTCTCATCTTCTTACTACCTTAGCGTTTCTCTCTTTTTTACTTTCTGTCTCTTCCTTTCTCTCTCTCTCTCTATCTCTCGAAAGCGAGAGAGGGAGAGAGAGAGAGAGAGAGAGAGAGAGAGAGAGAGAGAGAGAGAAAGAGAGAGAGAGAGAGAGAGAGCAAGACTCAGTAACGATCTCCCTACGCCCCGTATAAACGGTGAATAACCCCGAGGGCCTATATGGCTTTGCGCATCGAACCATCGCACAGCCAACGCACGAGAAAAATATGCCATTATTAAAAAAATACAATAATTACGCGAGAATTACACAAAAACTGGTGTCAAACTTGTCACGCGACAAAGTTAGCCGTCATTAAAAAAAAACGAACCTTTCATTCCAAAGCTCTCTTTGAATAATCTTTATTTATTGTCGAAGCGAGCCGAAATTTACTCTAAAAAGGACTTTTTATCTACAATTCTTCAATTTCAAAGAAAATGTCCAATCCTTTTGCTTTTTACTTATTCCCCCAATAATTATCATTTTCAGCACTTGTTTTTCAGAATTCTATCATTTTTCCTCGTCAATAATAATCATTACTAAATCAGATGATTATTGTACTGAAAAAAAAAAAAAATAGCAAACACGCATTATTCGTTACGATACTTTCGCATCTTATTTACCAAATTCATTCATAAACTTCGATTCCTGGATAAGTTTCTCGCGAAGACACTCCAAAACGATGTAGAGGACGACTTTAAGGGGAGGGGGAGAAACAATGAGAGACACTGCACCGGGCCGACGAATATGATTACACGCGTATACGTGCAGTAACGATACGTTTGTACGCGTATGCATATAGTTATACGGGCTATAGGGAGAAAACGCGAGTCTTCAATTAGTCAAATTACTTGGTCGCCGTGTTACACGAATTTATGAGCACTCTCGCTGAAGCGTGGAGTGGATCTTCGTGCTATATCCATATAGCAGATACTTCAACGGTTGCCATTACGTTCGATGGTAAAATATTTTTTTCTTCCCTCTCCGATGACTTGGACAAAAAAAAAAAAAAGAAGTAAAATAATTTATACGTTTTTAATTCAGGTGCGAAATGCTCGGAGAGTTTCGGTGAGCACCGCGATGTCGGTCACACATAGGACGTGAGGGACATATCGCTCAGGAGTGAACGACCACACGATTGCACTTGGTGTTAACGACACGACGCTTCCTTATCAACTAGTTTGAACTTTTTTTTTTCAACGCTCCAATTTTGCCGATACTTCGAGGAACGAGAGTAGTACACGTGTACGTGTTTTTCATGCACGGAGAGAATTAAAAAGTAATTTTTGTCGTGAATTTCACGGTAAAAGTAGCTAAAATTTTACTATACAAGAAGGGTAGCGCGCACGATAATTTTTACCGAGAGCACAATACATTTTTCTATAACACTCATTAAATTTTATAATAAATCTTAAAATAACTGTTATAAAGACGATACTTTTTTATAGACATTTTTGAAAGGCATAAAATAATAAAATGCACAGTTAAATTTCGCTGATATTATATATTTTTTAAATTTAAGTTTTGCGTATTTTGTTACACATCAAAATTTACTAGAAAATCTGGTAAAATTTTCTATCTGAAGAAGAAATTTTATTTTATTTTCGTGAAAATCTGTGTTTTACTCAGTAATAATAAGCGAAGTTTCAGGGTTTTCATCTGGTTACCGTTACTGCACGGTAATTTTTAACATTTAATTCTCTCCGTGTGACGTTGAAGTTTGCATCGTTGGAATGCAACGGAAATGATTTTTCTTTCAGGTTGCCAAATTTCCTATTCGTTGATTTGAGCTAAGAAAAATACGCAAACATTCTTTAGGATTGTTATTTAGCGATCTGCAACAAATTTGCAACATATGATTATGGATAATAATGAAAATAAGAAGGTGGAAGGAATCTTGCATTCCAACGATACAAACTACAACCCTATTCATTGGAATGCAACTTAAATTAATTCTTTCTAATTGATCAATTCTTTTTTCGCCGATTTTGGCTGGAAAAATCACTCAAACGATTTCACGTATTCTTATTAGAGATTTACGAGTTCGATTCGCAAAGAAAAGTCTTTGGATTATGACAAAAAATGATTTAGCGATCTACAACAAATTAGCAACTTTGGATAATAATGAAAATAAGAAATTGAAAGGAATTTTGCATTCCAACGATGCAAACCACAATCCTCTTCGTTGGAATGCAACTAAAATTAATTCTTTCTAATTGATCAATTCTTTTTTCGCCGATTTTGGCTGGAAAAATCACTCAAACGATTTCACGTATTCTTATTAGAGATTTACGAGTTCGATTCGCAAAGAAATGTCTTTGGATTATGATAAAAAATGATTTCGAGATCTACAACAAATTAGCAACTTTGGATAATAATGAAAATAAGAAATTGAAAGGAATTTTGCATTCCAACGATGCAAACCACAATCCTCTTCGTTGGAATGCAACTAAAATTAATTCTTTCTAATTGATCAATTCTTTTTTCGCCGATTTTGGCTGGAAAAATCACTCAAACGATTTCACGTATTCTTATTAGAGATTTACGAGTTCGATTCGCAAAGAAAAGGCTTTGGATTATGATAAAAAATGATTTAGCGATCTACAACAAATTAGCAACTTTGGATAATAATGAAAATAAGAAATTGAAAGGAATTTTGCATTCCAACGATGCAAACCACAATCCTATTCGTTGGAATGCAACTAAAATTAATTCTTTCTAATTGATCAATTCTTTTTTCGCCGATTTTGGCTGGAAAAATCACTCAAACGATTTCACGTATTCTTATTAGAGATTTACGAGTTCGATTCGCAAAGAAATGGCTTTGGATTATGATAAAAAATGATTTAGCGATCTACAACAAATTAGCAACTTTGGATAATAATGAAAATAAGAAATTCAAAGGAATTTTGCATTCCAACGATGCAAACCACAATCCTATTCGTTGGAATGCAACTAAAATTAATTCTTTCTAATTGATCAATTCTTTTTTCGCCGATTTTGGCTGGGAAAATCACTCAAACGATTTCACGTATTCTTATTAGAGATTTACGAGTTCGATTCGCAAAAAGTCTTTGGATAATGACAAAAAATGAAAGAATTAAAAGTGAAGAAAAAAAAACGTTGCATTAAACGACGCAAATTTCAACGTCATTGTTTTTCATCAGAAAAAAGGAAGTAATTCGGGTAGCCTGGTAATGCCTTGTAGTAGTAATACGTTGAGACGCCGGGTTTGCTTTGATTCTTCCGAAACACGATCGAGGGAATACATCGAGAGAAGGAGGATAAAAATGAGCTCGTCAATTGACGCGTAAAAACATCAAATCTTACTGCGAACGAATGTAAACTTGAAGTGTCCCGCCTCGTCGACGGTAACGAGAAAAAAAAAATGAATTACGAATGTCAATAAACAATAAAAATCGAAGTTTGCATCGTTGGAACGCAACGAAAGTTTCGTAGCTCAATTTGGCCCTCCAAAATCACTCAAACGCTCTTCGGGACTCTGAATTAGAGCTCTTCGGGCTGAATACGTAAGAAAATATTCTGGATGATAATGAAAATAAGGAGATGGGAAAAAAAAAATTAAAAAGAATTATTCGTTGCATTCCTCAACGATGCCAAGCCTCAACGTCACAATTGTTATCGCGACAGTACAATATTTGTGTATTTTTTAATAAAATGTTATTCGACAAGTGACAAAAGAGGAAACAAAAGTAAGAGTGAAAAAAAAGGAAAGAGAAAATCGAAAGCATCGGCCGATTTTCGTGAGTACCCGTATGTGTATACATGTACGTTACCTTGTCGGCCAACGATCTCAGCCACGTGTTCGCTGCTCGGTACGGGAACGCACTCGGTCATGTTCTGGCTCTTTTTGGAGCGTGCCTCCTCGAATACGTTGCTCGGCGACGATTGTAGCGGATCGTTGTCGTTGTTAATGACGTTATTGCCGGGACCGTTGCCGTTCACAGTACAGCCCGGATTACCCTCAAGACCCAACATCGAGAGCTCAAATGCTAGCTGAAGAGCTCGTTGTTCCTCGAGGGAGCCAGTACCACCGGCGTTAACGCCACGATCCATTTCGCTGAACAAACTCGTCGGCATTTTAATTCTTATTTTCGTTTCTTTTACTGCTCTTTATCCGCTTTCCTCGTTTCTTCGATCTCTCTTTCTTTCTCTCTCGTTTAATTTTCACGCGACACTCTCGATCGTACGATGTTATCACTTCTCGGTCTTTTTTTTTTTTTTTTCGCCAATATTCTTTCACTCGTTAAAAGTGCGCTTGATTTTTATTGACAAACTTCTGCTTTTTTTTTGTTGTTGTTGTTCGAAACAATCGCGCACACAACGAACGCAAAATAACACTTTGGTTTGTATAAAGTTGGCTTGGTTAGACGCGCGAGCTCTTTTCTTTCGTACGGCGGGGGGGGGGGGGGGGGGCTACGCGCTGCGAACTTTTTTTTTTTTGTTTGGAAGATCGGAAGCTTTGTACGGGCGTTGCGAGATCGCGTCGTGGCTTTAGACGCGACGTACCTACGTGTTACTCTCGGGATCTTCTCGTTTCGAGTCTCGATGTGCGAAAACGGATGTACAAGTTTTGCCGAAAATCAGCCTTTTTTTTCGTTCCCGGCTTCCGGAAAGAAAAAAGAAAAAGATGTTCGTTTGCCGGCTCGACTCGCGCGACTGTGTGTACGATTCTCACGCATTCGACGAGGGGACAAGGCTCTTCTCTCTCTCTCTCTCTCTCTCTCTCTGACGCCGTGCTGGCGTCAGCGGTGGGAGAAACGAGATGGGAGGGGGAGGATAATATCGGACGCGCGCGAACAGCACGAATAGTTAAAATAATTTCAACGTGTAAAAACGTCAAATCAGTTATACTGACAATTTCGTTTGCGAGAAAACGTTTTATCAGAAAGTTTGCCGAAAATTGTTCGTTCTCCGGACGCGCCGTGTATCTTTGAACTTGAAAAACCAAAGTGACACTTGTTCTTTGAACGTAATTTCTCAGATATTCCAAATGTGTCTTGGGAAATTCACGGCTGTGTTTCGCTTCGTTTGAAACAAATTTGCCGATTACTTTGGCGAATCGACTCGATAATTTTTCGTATCAGTACCACTCGTCAAGTTGTTCTTTCGAGTAATTCTCGATCGAATGATCCCAGCACCTTTTGATTTCCAAAACTTCACCGGTCGACACTCGAAACGAATACTCCGTTCTAGTGCCGAAGAGACTTGTGTGTGTGTGTGTGTTTTTTTTATAAATCTTCGTACCACGCGAGAGTCGAAGCAGCGATGTATGACGACAGAGAGACGTTTTTGCGTTCGATTTATCGAAATTTATTCGTTTGGGTTTTCCTGTTCGTTCTTGATCCGGCGTTTCGCGATGTAATAATTCTCGTTAATTTCCTTCCTCGCAAAATCCTTCTATTACTTTGTGTTTATTGTTGTGACTTAAAAAAAAAAAAAGATTTCGCCTTGGTATATTCCCTTGTGCGTCGTAATCTTGTTTAACGAGGACTGAGGACGCGTGCGAAAAATTCCCACTACCCTCTTTGCGCTCGAGTGTGCCACTGCCGACTGACGACGACGGAAAACTGTTCGCCGTAGTATTACTTGGCGTGTGCTGTGTGGAGAGGCCGCAAAACGCCTGTGAGCCGGTATAACGCAAACTGTTGGAAAAAAGAGAGGAGAATCGCAAGCACTGGAAGAGACATGTGCCCGGTAGCCGGTACACAGCTGCGTTTCTATTCGTCGCTTCGGTCACGTGGTTCGATATTTCCCCACTCCTCTCGAATCCCGGAGCGTGGAGCGCCAACGAGCGTCGACGAGGCGAACTACACGCGCGCGTTTCAATCCAAGCGCAGCATCGAACGTTCTCGGACATTTTCGACCGTATTCGTCTTGTCCTGGCAGCGCTGGCTCCCTCTAAACGCATGGCGTTTTTATCTTTCGATAACTCTCTCTCTCTCTCTCTCTCTCTCTCTCTCTTTCTATCCCTCTCACTACGGATCACTTTCCGCGGCGCTTGAAGGCGAAAAACTCGCTCTCTCGGTGCGTACCTCCCTGTCTCGATATCCTGACTACGCAGGGGTTGGCGTCCGATTCTTCGCTTTGTTTTGTCAGTCAGATGCGGTTGATATGATGTATTCGAGCACAGGGGAAAGCTAGACAGGATCAATGGACCGTACACGTAATCGGCACTTTTTTTTTTTATCGTTGAGATGATTGTGCGCTTAAGGAGGCACGATCATAGGGACGAATACGTTATGCACACTTTGGAAAAATTTGAGCTATATTGATTGTTTAGTTTTTTCGTAATAAAATTGCAAAGTCGAGCACTTTGAGCTAGTGAAGCACTTGGTCTTATGGAGACGGTCGACCGGAAATGCGGTGATCATGGTTTTGCTGCTCACGTATCCAACTAAGGTCGTTGGAAAACTGAAATTTGATAAATTAGACATAACAGATATTGTAAAAAATCAAAAATTCGAACTTCACCGTGTAGTTCAAGCACTACATTATAAAACGGTTTCAAACTTCCGATTGGATATTATCATAATGACGAAATAGTATCCATAGACTTGCCAACGTCGGGTGTAACAGCTCTGATTCGTTTGACGAGCATAACCTAGAGATTTTCCGCATAATTTTTAAATGATTACATTTGTTCCATATGTTCATGTATTTTTCTTCATACCATTAATAAAGACTCACGGATAGTAGAACTTCTTTTTTCTGAAATTTTACTTTTTTAATTTTTCGAATTTTTTTATCTCAAATTTAACAAGTATATAGTTCAAAGTTGTGAAAGAAGTCGAAAAAAAATTGGTCTTTTCATTTTCATGATGATTACACGAATTGTTTAGGAACAATACATTTGTTCCTTTAATTGTTTGGGTTTGTTTAGGTTTGTTTGGGTTGTTTTTGTAAAAACAACCCAAACAATTGAAGGAACAAATGTATTGTTCCTAAACAATTCGTGTTTTGTAAAACTTTGATCAATCGGTTCGAGAAAACGGTTCGATGGATCAATTTGAAAATTTAAAGAGCTATTGGGGGTACATTAAGCTGAAAAAAAACCTGGCAACATTAGTCTTTCCATCAATATTTGTAAATTATAGTAGATTTACTCAAAAAAACCATAAAAAGTCATTTTTTGTACTTTTTTCAAATCAATGTTAAGGCTGAAAACATTTTTTTCTCTCAAAAATCAATAAACTGGTCTTGTAGGAAATTTATTCAAGTTTTCAAAACTGCCTTTTAATTCCCTGTGCGATTATTGGTTGCTGAGATATCGATGATCAAAGACAAAATGATCCTTTTTCATTAAAAGTCGGATATCTCATTAAAAAATTGACGCAGAGAGATAAAAAAATTGATTTAACTGAAAAACAATTTCCCGGACTCTTGACGAAAAACAAAAAAATTGGAAAATTTTTGTCTCGTGCTATTTCTTATGATTGCGCGATAACCGTAGCTCACAAAATTTTTTCATCTCGATACAACCATTTTTCACACAGATACAGCGTTCCAAAAAACACTAAAAAAATTTAAGAAATTTTCTGTTCCTTCAATTGTTTGTAGTAGTGTATAATAAAGCAATTACAATGGTGTTCTTATTCTTGTTTTCTTACAATATTTTCCCTTCTAGAATGATTTAGGCCTTAAGGTGTCCATATTTACACCGTGTACCTTACAAAATGTATATTTTCTGTACAAATAGTATGTAAATGTACAAATAGTATATTTTCTGAATTACAAAGTTGACGAGAGATTTTTATTTATCCCCCCCCCCCCCTTTCCGGTAATTAATGGACGTCTCCTTTCGAGACAGCTTATTTATTATCTCAATTCTTTTAGTTTTATCTCAATTCTTTGTGCGCCATCCACGAATGAACAATTTGGTGATTAAAATGTTTTTCATTCATCTTTCTTCGGTAATCGTGAATTTGTACGGTAGGGTTTACATTCGGACAAATTCTTTGGGAATTCTTTTGAAAATTGATCGTACTTTTCCACGGTTCGTCAACAACTCAAATTTTGACATAACAACTACCTGAATAGAATGCAACATAGCCCCATGAGTGTTATAATACTGGTACCCCATAAGTTCAAACTTGCGAGCTTGAATGTCAGTCTGCACTTTATTGGAGTCGACATTCGCATTGAGTATTAAATTTAGTTCCATAGTTATGTTTGCAAATTAGGATACGGACGCAGCTTCCGGTAAAATAAATTTCGCGGCTCGAGCAGTCTGTACGCGATCCTTCGGGCGTACGACCGTTGGTAAGTGCAGACCGGAATCAATAATTTGAGAATATGAGGATGTCGCTCACATCGGTAATTTTATTGATCGTTCTGCCGGCTCTCAACCGACCGCTGTTATACTCGATTCCAGAAACTCGAAGGTCCGAACTGGTAATTGTAAAGTGCATTGTGTTTATCGTATAACCAACGCTTAACATATTTTTTGCGTTGGCAGGAAGAGACAAGGACGGAAAATCGAACGAGATATTCTTAAATGAATTTACTGGTGTTGCAATAAAATTGAACGCAGGTATAAATATCCCCTTGATGCTTTCTACCTTTTCGCGCGCCAGGTGCGCTCTTGAAAAGGTTGAAAAGGTAGAAAAGCGTTGTTAATCTCGAACCAAGCGAATAAACGAAAATGCACGAGTATATCGTTCGTTTTATTATATCGCATTACAATTATCCGGATAATAATTTCTCTGTACTTTCAGCCTCCCGGAAAATTCGACAATTATTACCAGTTTTTACTGCGCTTGGCTTGTCATTGCTGTGAAAAGATTCGTCGTTAATTTTTTTTTTTTTTTCGTATATTTCGTATCATAAATAAATACGAAATCTATTTCTCTATGTACGAATCGAGGCTATTGTAATTGTGAAATTTGTTTGCTGTTGTATTATCATACAATTATTAATTGCGGAACCGTAATAGAACATTTAAAATTACAATAACTGAAATTTCGAATAGCAATTACTAACATTTAAAATACCAATGACTAAAATTAAAAATAATAATTACTAAAATTTCAAGTAACAATTCCTTAAATTTCAAATAGTAATTAATAAAGCTTCAAATAACAATAACTAAAACTTAAAATAACAATTAATGAAATTTCAAAAAACCATTACTCAAATTTCAACCAAGACTAGTAGATGGGCGGTCAGGGATCGGCCTCGGAGGTACTTCAAGTTAAGGCGGGCAACCACTTTAGGAGACCGAAAATTAGATGATTTTTTGGATTTTTTTTATTGTGAAAAAAAAACGAAATTTCCGCAACTCTGACAATAATCTATTCATATTTTCATACATCTCTGGTAATTTTTTCAAGTTATTTCATGCATTATATTAAACGCCTTAATTAAATCCTATATTAAACGCCTTAATTAAATCCTCTTCATTTCGGGCATTAGCAGAAAGTGTTAATTGGCGTACTAATGTAAAACGGATGGAAAAAAACTTTCTTCAATAGTCGCGAGTCCGACTTCTTGTCGATTATACTTTTAAAATAGGACGGAAATGAATAATGCATTTGCTATATCGAGTTGTGCTTTTATTAACTTTTCTTAAATACGATCTACGGACGATTGCGGAAGACATGAAAAACATTCCCAAATCCCAAGAAAACAAACATTTTTCGCGATCCTTTTTTCACACAGGCATACAGACGGCATATATATATATATATATATATATATATATTTATATATATATATATATATGTGGGTGTGTGTGTGTGCGAGGACAGCAGTTGCGGGAGCAACGGCAGCTGCACTCATATTTATTCTGCAGCGTAGGGCTATATCAATTCTACGCAGCCCAGGAGAGCATCTTCGCATCTCATCGTTGAACCTTTGGATACGTATGTATATATATAAGGTGTACCTTTTTAAATGCACGATCCAAATGAGTCATGAAAATGACTTTGTGAGAAAAATGTTTTCTATAATGGATGTACAATTTCGAGGGAGACTTTTGACGCGTGGCGACTGTTATTTTTTTTAAATTGGAACGTGTAGGTTTTGTTTTTACGCAAAGAGAGCTGATTTTCAAATAAATGTAAAAAAAAATACAGCAGTTATACCATTTCTGATAGGATTATGTTATTGGGACGTTGCGTCCCAATAACATAATCGTGGTTATGATATGTGTGTAGTTTAAGATGTAGCATCTATGAAGAAGTACTATGAGCAAGCTTGAAATTCAGTGTATGTCATTTCGTCGAAGTGTAAACAACTTTTTTCTTCATAGTGTTAAACATGTCAAATTTCGTGCCAAAAAAGAGTATTTGCGGAGAATTTCACTGCATTATTTTATTCAAAAAAAAATCTGCAGTTGAAGCACACAGAATTCTTGTTGAGACTTACGCGCGACCATGCTGTGTCGGAAACAACATACAAGAGATTGGTTTAGACGCTTTAAAAATAATGATTTTGATGCTGAAGATAAAGAACGCTCTGGCGCATCGAAAAAGTCTGAAGACGAAGAATAGGAGGCATTACTTTATGAAGACTGATGACAGACGCTAGCTGAACTTGCAGAATCATTAGGAGTTGATCACGCAACAGTTTCGAAACGTTTGAAAGCATTAGGAATGATTCAGGAGCAAGGACATTGGGTGCCGTACGGGTTGAAGCCGAGAGACGTCGAACGGTGTCTTTTCACGTGTGAACAGCTGCTTTAACGGCAGAAAAGGAAAGGTTTTTTGCATCGTATCGTGACTGGCGATGAAAAATGGTTACAATACGATAACCCCAAGCGTAGAAAATCGTGGGGTAAGCCCGGCCATGCATCAACATCGTCGGCAAAGCCGAATATCCATGGTTCCAAGTTTCTGCTCTGCATTTGGTAAGATCAGCTGGATATAGTTTATTATGAGCTGCTCAAACCGAACGAAACTATCATGGGAGATCGCTATCGACGACAATTGATGCGTTTGAGCCGAGCATTGACGGGAAAACGGCCGCTATACGAGCAGAGGCACGAAAAAGTGATTTTGCAGCATGACAACCATCGGCCACATGTTGCAAAATCAGTGAAAACCTAATTGGAAATGCTTAAATGGAAAGTCCTACCCCACCCGCCGTATTCACCAGACATTGCCCCTTTCGATTATCACTTGTGCCGATTGATGGCACATCGCCTGGCTGAGCAGCACTTCCATTCTTATGAAGATGCCCAAAAATGGGCCGACTGTTGTACGTAAAAAATTGTGAGTGCAGTGACTTTTAGGTTTTTCATGCTAAGGCAATATTTTCTTTTCGATAGACTTGTTTTATACGACGTTGAAGTTTGCATCGTTGGAAAGCAACGATTTTTTTTCTTCTCACTTTTCATTTATTTATTTGTATGATTATCCAAAGCTTCTTTTTTGCAAATTGAGGTCGTAAATCTCTAATGAGAATACGTAAAAACGTTTGAATGATTTTCACAGCCTCAATCGGCCAAAGGAAATGTGGGCAACAAAAAAAAGTCGTTTCGTTTCAACGATGCAAGCTTCAACGTCATCGTTTTATGGCCAGCTATCTTTCAGGACAATAAAACCTGTATGTTCCAATTACAAGGGATAAAGTTCACCACGAGATCTCGTAGGGGCTGAAAATCTTTTTTCTTCGTATCTCAACGAATCGTTTCCCTCGAGACTGCAAATCGTTTGTTAACATGTATTTTCAACGGTCTCATTTTCGCGGCTTATTTCCAATATGCATTCGGAACAGGACACCTTGTAAATGTGTGCGTGAGGGTCTTTTTTATATGCAATGTTGGTTTTTGCTATATCAAAGGTTGACGAACAGTAATTACGATAGCGACACGTCGAGATTGAAATAAATTGTACGCGATTTGCGGTGATACGTTCCTTCATCTCGTTTCCCTTGGTATTTTTTTCCTCGTTCCTTCTTCTTCCGTGTCTCGTAGAACGAAAGAAAAAAAAAAGAAACGAGGGGGTGCAAAGGCCTCGTGTATTAATATAACAGAGTAGTCAGGAGGGTTTGAATCGTCTCGGGTTCCGTGGGGATGAAAGGGTAAAATATGGTTGAGTACGTTTATTTAACGAACGCCCAAGCTTTTCCACAATAACGTGCCTCTCCTATTCTCTCTTTTTCTCGCTCTCACAAACACGCACACACACACACATACTCGCCCGTCCGCTTTTACTCACATTCATCCGATAATCCGCGAACTCCGAGCGAGCGTTAATGAGAATCTCGTAATTGAACATTTCGCTTTATAATTTTATAATGACCTGGTCTTTACAGAAAACCGCGAGGAAGAATATCCAACCGCCAATTTAAAACGGTGAAGAAATAGATTCTACGAGCTAGAAGAAAAGGGAATAAATTTTAATTATTTTCGAGTGAACGTTACGGCAGAGCGTTTTTTTTTTCGTGTCGCTTTTATCGAAGACACAGATTGTCATTTGAAAAAAAAAAAAAATTCGTTGACTCGCTAATTATACAGGGAGTAGATGAATATGGTGGTAATACGTTGCTGGAGTCAAGGTGCACGTTTCGTTAAAAACCGTTGTGCGAGTAGATAGTTCTGACACAGTCGTCGATTTCTTGACGCAGCTGTCACAAGTACTATCTTGAGATTCCGAAAGAAAATCACAATTGCAAATAACGTAAAAAACGTGACATCTGTCGACGTGTCATGGAAACTTCGTCACATGTGTGTGTGTGTGTGTGTGTGTGTGTGTAACATTGAATCCCTCTTTCTTTTTTCTACGTGCAGATGCCCAGGGTGTATAGAGAGGAGGGGGTCTATTATGCTGTAGGATTCAGATGGACGGATAAATGAAAATATTATCAAAACAATTTTTTTATTTACTGTAGATAATAAAAGATATTATCCTGATAGTAGAAAAAAATATTCGAATTGCAAGAAATAATATTTGAGGAATTGACAACTAAAGTAGCGAAATGACTAAATATCGCCAGCAAGTGTTGCCAGATCGAACGCTACTTTGCCAGTCTCATTGATTAATTTACACACCTCTTATTTGTTATTACGATTTCGTAGTAAATACAGAAAGCCTTTTTGCATCTTTTAACGTGACATTCTCAAAATGCTAGAAAAGTTTGTTTCAACAGAGAAACAGAAATTGTGTGAAAATTAATAAATTAATGGAATGATTTTATCACAACATTTGATGAAATATACATTGTCAATTGTTAACAGGAATTGATTTTCAATTTTCAGCAGTTGAGCTAAATTTTTCACTCTGCTTTGAGAATTATCGGAACAGAGCCCATATGTCCATTCACTGGAAAGACGTTAGAATACAGCACCAGTGAATAAACATGTCTAATTCTGACGAATTCATTTTAAAAAATTTACAAAAAATCACAGATTAATTCTATCTTAAATAATAAAAGTTATACTTTCCCTCAAAAGTCATAAAAACTTTTGTTTCCGCCTTGGGAACACTTACTGTGCACAGCCATATCGTAACTAAGTTGCGCGGTGTGCAAGTGCCACAAACTAGAAAAATTCCGTCTGGCGTCAAAATTCGATGTTAAACTAAGAAATTGGTTTTAACAACACCTGTGATTTTTTTTTGCCAAATTATAGTCATTCGAGTTTTTACCGACAATTTATATTCTTTACTTTTTTAAAATAGAAATTAGCTTCCGGCCATTTACTGGTCCCCGTCGATTCACTGATCGGTGTACCCTACCATGGACCTTGAACCGAAAGGAGCCGTGCTCGTCTTCTCGCGGTCTCTCTCTCTCTCTCTCTCTCTCTCTGTCTCTCTCTCTCTGTCTTTCCCTCATCATTTCCGTTGGAATCGGATCCGTCTTTTTCTTGGTCTACCATTGTTCCTTCATTTCTCCGCAGGCTCCACTGTTCTTCAACAAGCCCTTCTCATTTTTCGACCAAATACATCCCCGTATTAAAATCCTCTGTTAAACGATGAATTATGATAATTCGTGGGGATTGGAGAAACCTCAAAAGTGGTCCGAAAGATGAGAATGTAATCTTGTAAGGGCACACAGCCCGTGCTAGTAATTTCGACACTTGCAATTCCCAATCCGCTTTCTTTATATCCTCTATTTTGAAAGTTCATAGTTCTGAGTCTGAGATTGTTTTTTTTTTTTACGTATGATAAATTCGATTAGCTATTTTTAAACATCGGTGTTTTGTTTCTTCCATTTTTATTTAATCATACAAATGCGCGTAGGTGCTTGGTGCATTCCTTGATCAACTTTGCAATCTTAAAATTTGAAATGTTTAGTTTTAGAGGTCTGCCTAGCTTGAATTTCTTTCAATACATTGTTTATTGCAATTTTTATAGCCTAGCATTTTTATTTTGATTCGCAACAAAGACTTTGTGAATATTTTCAATATCAACGGAGTTATGAGGATTTTTGTAAAGATTTATTATCACCCATTGCGTTATTGCGAGCCCCTCCGATGCGATTGAGCCTCTTTTCTTTGAGTTTTTTCTAAAAAAATTATGTTTTATGCAACGGTGTAAAACGTATCTCAAAATCTATTCGTCCGATTCACCTCGATCTTCAAACTTCATTATATATATATATATATATATATATATATTTATCCATTTGTTGATAGAAAAATGAATGAAGTTGCCTTTTTTTTGTCGATAGTCGGACTTTATTCCCTACAGCTTGCCATTTTCGTAATTTTCAAAATTTAAGAAAAGTCTCCAGACATATGAAAGTTTTATTATTGAAAAATGTACTATTAGTACAATTTTTAATTTTTTTTTGCATTTCAGATCGGCCTATTTGCCAGAACCACCTACACCATTGGCCATGCAGCAACAGCGGCACGTTGTTTGAATAATAATAACTTCATTGTTTATCGATATTTTTCAGTTAAATAAAAACTCAAACTTGGCAAGACTATGTATGAATTCTATGTAAAATTTCGGCCTCGACGTCCCAATACTCTTATCGGAAAAAATATTTAAAATAAACCAATTTTTTGTGCCTCAAGTTTTTGCAGGCCCCTTGAGTGTTCGTGTATACAGCGCTTCCCACGGAACCAATTGTATTCCAACGAGGTAGATGTTCGCAAAACTCATTTTTACTTACACCCCGATATAAAAAAAGGCGCCGATTAAAAAAAAAACGAAAATAGAGTAGTAAGTTTGCAATAATTATCGGGCGAGTCAACGAGTACGGGAGAGACAGGGACAGACAGATCTGTAGGGAGCAACGAGTGTGTCAAAGAGACAGAAGGCCTCTCGAAGTGAGGTATATACGAAGAGAGTCTCCCTGGCAGGTGCTGTTGGAGGCAAAAGGTGTGTGGCTGCCCGTTTCGCTGCTGGCAGGCCTTGAATGCGTTCGGGTCGTTGGTACAGAACGAAGAAAACGCGCAAGCTTGGCAATAGGGACGATTTTTGACATGACGACGCCGACGACGACGACGACGACGACGACGACGACAACGAACACGAGATATCCGAAAGAAAAGACCGGGAGCGATAGAGATGGAAAGAGATGTAAGGTGGTACGTGGGCATCCTTCGCTTTCCGGAAAGAAAATCGGCTCTTTTGCTCGTCATTGACTCTCTCTCTTTCTCTCTC